>PQWD01012752.1:0-118970 GCA_019425675.1 Leucinodes orbonalis | reverse complement strand
GATATACGCCGGTATTGTGACGCATCGCTTGAAGACTTCAGCTTCATCTGTCATCTTGTCACCATGAAATTGAGAATCTGCTGAGATAGTTTACTGGGTCTTAGTTTGCGTTGTCCCTTGCAAAACATAGATCCAACTGTTTGGAGAGTTTCCACTAGCCCGTTATTTAACCACTGTTACGCACCTTTCTAGGCATTCAAAGCGATTCTGCAGTTCAAGTTGAAAGCTCTCTGGGCTAGGATTTAATCACGTTAGGTCGGAGCGTAGACTTCATCAGGCGGAACTTAAGTTCAGACTCCAGTTTAACATTAATATTTAACGTGCCGCTCACCATACGGTGATCGCCACTGGTTTTCACTCTAGCGATCACAGAGCAGTCGTTAAATATATAAATCAAATCAAATATTTATTCAGTGGTTTCAGACACAGAAAGAACGTACTTACTTAAGTAAATCTAGAAAAACATAATTCTATTAATGAATCTTGCCCACGAGTTGGGCTTGGCATGAATTTGGACAAGACGAAAGTCATGTTCAACAGTCGTGTCATGCCACAACCGATATGCGTCGATGGCGTCCGTCTCGCGGTTGTGCAGGAGTATATCTACCTGGGCCAAACCATCCAACTTGGCCGACATAACTTCGAGAGGGAGGCTAGTAGGAGGATTCAGTTGGGCTGGGCGGCATTCGGTAAGCTACGTCATGTCTTAACGTCAACTATTCCGCAATGCTTAAAGAAAAGTCTTTGAGCAATGCGTCCTACCCGTGCTAACATACGCAGCTGAGACATGGACACTGACTGCGGGATTGGTTCATAAGTTCAAAGTCACTCAACGCGCAATGGAGCGAGCTATGCTTGGAGTCTCTCTTAGGGATAAGATCAGAAATGATTTAATCCGTAAGAGAACTAAAGTTACCGACATAGCCCGCCAGATCAGCAAGTTGAAGTGGCAGTGGGCTGGTCACGTATGTCGCAGAACCGATGGCTGTTGGAGCAGACGAGTTGTGGAGTGGAGACCGCGTCTTGGCAAGCGTAGCGTAGGACGCCCTCCGGCCCGATGGACCGACGACTTGCGAAAGGTCGCTGGTGGAAGCTAGATGAGAAAAGCGGAGAACCGGGATGTCTGGCGCAAAATGGGGGAGACCTATGTCTAGCAGTGGACTGCAATAGGTTGAAGAGAGATAATTCTATTACAAATCCAATAAATTATTTGACACTGAACAGCAATGTTAAAGTACCTACATTAAATAGTATAACGCTGATCTTCCGTGGACATCAAAGTAAATAGAAAAGGATACCACTGCTCGCACCATAACACAACATTCACAAAGCTTACCTGTGTGCATATCAGATAGTTCACCATATAAAATTAATATGATAAATGAGAAAAAACACGTCCAAAAACTTAAACCTGTAATAATAAGATCTTACAATTGCTAGAATATGATTGTGAAAACGCTAATTATTATCCATCATCATCATCATCATCAGCTCATTAAACGTCCCCACCGAGGGCACGAGCCTACCCGTATAGGGTGATTAGGCCTTAGTCGTCCACGCGGGCCAGTGCGGATTGGACGACTTCACACACAACCTTCGAATCTCTTCGCAGGCGTGCATGAAGGTTTCCTCACGATGTTTTCCTTCACCGTAAGAGCGTCGGGTACGTACATATATTTTCGAAAATTCGAAAATACAACGTGTCGGGATTTGAACCGCAGCCCTCCCGGTAGGGAAGGCGACAGTCCACACCACTGAGCCACCGACGCTCCATATTACGCTATTATCCATAAGCACAGAGAAAAAGATTAAGGAAAACCGTGTCAAAAGCCCGAGAGAAATCTAGAAGAGTTAATTTATAACCGTTTCCAACACCTTCCTCTGCAAAAAAAACGTCGACAACATTTAACATAATTATATACTTCATTAATTTATTTTTTATTTTTAAAAGTAAATGTTACGTAGTTACTTATCATTAAAGGGTAAACAATATAAGTCGGCCAATCCGCGCTGGGCCTGCGTGGTCGACTAAAGCCTATACACCCTATACGGGTAGGCGGCACGTTTATGAGATAATGATGATGATAAAACAATATAAGTTGTTTATGCATCATTATTAAAACTATCATCTATTCTTGTCAGTTGTATCATTACCACCAAGTGGGTGAACTGAACACTGACATTTAATTACTGGCTGGCTTTATTCATTTCGATAAAACCGTAACTTAATTTTATTGGGTACCAAATTTAGTGGATACACATTTAATTTTAAATAACGCTCGAAAAACTTATGATAGCGATGAATGTTTGGTTGAAATGCTGTGTTATTTAGTGTAATTTGGTGTAGTAGGTACTAAATTAGACTAGCATGAATCGGACAGCAAATTTATTTTATATACCTAGCAACATTGATTCCAATTGTCAATTTTTGTTTTGTCATTTCAAAAAGTCAATTCCCGTAATTTTTAATTCTTTTGCAGCGTCTCTTTGACCTTAATAAAAAGTGTTTTCGCAAACACACAATACTTCTATTGATCGCTTAGTTGTTAATTATAATTTATAAACCAAATTAGTAAAATGGCTCCGGTGGCATTTAAAGTAAAAAGCAAGAATGGCCAGCAAGTTCTCAAAGATTTGACCTCTGATAGTACAGTTGGTGAACTCAAAGGATTTTTATCTAGCATATCGGATGTTAGCTTTGAAAGGATTTGTGTGTTATGTGGCTATCCACCAAAACCGTTGGATATTAGTGATGACAATAAGAAAATTAGTGATATTGGACTAAAGACTGGAGAGACTCTTATTATTGAAGAAAAAACTGGAAGTCCTACAACCCAACCTAGTTCGCCTGCAGAGACACCTACGGAAAAGAAGCCTGTTGAGAATGGCATTGTATCACACGAGCCAATAGGGCCATGTAGGCCTGGCATTTTGATGAAGAAAGTTGTACCTTCTGATAATTCTTGTTTGTTTACTAGTATAGGTATGTAACTTAAGTAATTAAGATATATTTATAGAAACAGCTACACTACTTTCATTACCAGGGCTTTACTTGTGAATTTTGATTTAATTGTGCATGAAAATTTTTTTAAGTTCTTAAAAAGTAATTAAATATACCTACTACACTTAGATAAACAATGCACTTACTAGATACTTGACAAATGACTTATTGTTATATTTATGATACAAATTTATTTATTAAAATTTTGATCTTAATGCCTCATTTTTTTCGAACTGACTACTGCTGTTGGCCGCAGATGTCCTTAGCAGCTTCATTGGGCAATTGGCGAGTGCAGATGGTGCTCAGCCTTAAAATTTACACAACAAGCCTAAGGGTGTCACCCGAATGGGATTCAAACCTCGGCTTAGGGTGTTGCGGGGGGATCCAAAGCATGAACATTCTAGTCAGTATGGCAAGTAGTGACCAACGTGATTATGAATAAAAATTCTGCCAAACTGATGCCATGCGCAGACTTTTCCTGCAGACACTATTTTGAGTGAGATTGTGCACCTAGCCAGTTAATTGTTTATTTAAGCTACTATGGCTGCTAAATTTATAAATAATAATGTCATTTGTGAGAAATATTGTATTTGGCTGTCTGTTGGGTTACCATAAACAATTGTAGTCATTAGTATCATGCGTGCCACTAAATTTCATAAAATTTTACATATTAAAAAAAAATATGGCAGGGACTTCAAAATGATAATAATAACCTCAATTTTGTACATAATTATTAAAAGTATCCATGTATTAAAAATATTGTATTAGTGCTCATTTAACACAATAAATAAGCAGTAAATAATTTGCATTGTAAAAATGATTACTACCAGGATGTTCTGTGTAATCATAAAACAAGAAATTATTATGAGCACTAACACCCAAAAAAAGAAATATTTTCCATTGTTTAGAAATGTGCTGCATATTATCTGCTATTGACACATTTCATTATTAAAACATCAGATATTCAATAGATAAAAATCTAACTGCATCTCATATGTGGTCATGCGTAGCACGGAGTCTAGTCACAAAACACACATGCTATGTTTGAGTGGTTAAATTATTTAGCTATGTTTACAAATTCAGTACTCAATAAGTCATTAAGTAAATAGTACATATATTTTACATTTTTATTAAATAAAATGTGTACTTATCATATTTCAAATTATAAAATTCATGTAAAATTAAATCACAATACATTTTATACAATAAAATACCTTGGTTTAGTGTTCATATCCAGCTAGGCCTATTTCATTAACCTCCATTATTTTAAATTACACTTTTTATAAATTTGGGCCAAGCAAGGTGTATAAGAAAGTACCAGTTTCAGTAAAGACTTCAATGTCTTTGACCCCAGTATACCTACATTAGTAAAAATTTGCAATAAGTTCATATATTTATGTGACAAAAAAATTTAGGTTGTGTATTCATAAATTAAGAAATGATTGGTCAAATAAAACAATGTGTATTACA
Source organism: Leucinodes orbonalis (assembly GCA_019425675.1). Taxonomy (NCBI): domain Eukaryota; kingdom Metazoa; phylum Arthropoda; class Insecta; order Lepidoptera; family Crambidae; genus Leucinodes; species Leucinodes orbonalis. The sequence goes on along the minus strand of PQWD01012752.1, from coordinate 114,499 downwards.
ACTCTTTGGCTTGAGGCCCGCACATTACTTCAAATTAAATCTTTTCCAGGTTTTGTATTAAATGGCAATGTAGACACATCAGTTCACACTTTGATGCGTCAAATTATAGCAATGGAAGTGGCCAGTGATGTAGACACATACAACGAAGCAATGCTAGGGAAACCGAATGCTGAATATTGTGCTTGGATACAACAGCCAAGCTCGTGGGGTGGAGCCATTGAGGTAAATAACCCAGCTAAGCTAAAAAATTACATCTACAGACTCTTGGCCCATACTCTTTAGTTTAGAGTATTTTGTAAATTAATTATTATAATACTATGTTAGTGCTCCGTGAATGGGGCAAAAGAATTAGTTACCCAGCTGAGGATTTCAAACTTCTCAGTTTATGCATTGTAGTTGACAGTGACTTCAGGTTTTTTCAATTTAAATTTATTTAATAGTTCGTAAACATGGGTAATACAGGGTTGGTAAAATAATAAAAGGAACTTCCATGGTTCGCCATAGGCATATGAACATAAAATTATTAAATTAATTACATAAAATGGAGTTATCAAAATTAATTACATGATGATAATAATAATAATCATACAAAATAATAACAAAATATAATTCTACAAGAGTTCAAAATTAAAAGCACAAGCACAATACTACAAAACTATGTCATTATGACATGTAGCGAGTGACTTGATAATGAATGAACATTCTGCCCAACTAACGTGACGAGCAGACTTTTGCCGCGGACAATTTTTGATTAAAATTGTGCATCCAGTTAGATTATTTTTATCAAAGTTTTTTGTAATAATTGTAATAAATTACTTCATACAATAGTAGATGTTAATAAATTAAAACCTAAAAATGTTTACTTTTCAGGTGGCAATCTTGTCTCATTTTTATGGACTAGAAATGGCTGTGGTAGATACAATAAATTCAATTATAAATCGATTTGGCGAGGACAAAAACTATGGACAAAGAGTGTTTCTACTGTTTGACGGTGTACACTACGACCCACTATATTTAGAACAGTCTGATGTAAGAATTTGTTTACTACTTAATGTTAAGACTATTTTTCATTGAAATTGATAAGGATGTTGCTTTTATTTGTTATTTATGACAGTAATCAAATGTGAACTGAGTACAATGTATTTATTATTATGAGTTTCAGTAGATAGTCTGAGAAGCCAACCTGATGACAAGTGGCTTCTGTAATTTTTTTTTTCTTTAGCAATCCAAATGGAGCGTTGGTGGCTAATTGGAGTGGACTGTGGCCTTCCGATTTGAGGGTGCAGGTTCAAATCCCTCCACGTACCAATATATTTTGGAAATTGTTTGTACGTTTATCCGACGCTCTTACGGTGATGGAAAACATCGGAGGAAACCTACTAATGATGTTAATTTGTATCCTACACAAAAAGTTCATGGTTTAATCTAGGAACCCGGAACAAAATATACTCTTTACAAAATTACTAATGGTGTATGTAATTTAATGGTAAATGCAGAGGCTGATCCATTAATACATAATAAAAAAAGTACATGTATGAGTATGTTTATCCATTGTTCAGTACCATTAATACAAGTTCGGCTTATGTTGGGGCTGGACACAACGGCGGATCCAGGGGGAACTATTTTTAAGTACTATAATAACGTACATTAACAAAATACCTTATAAGTTCTTAACTTGACTACTAGTGACCCCCTCCTGGCGACAAACCTGAATCTGCCCTTGGCTGGACATTAACATTTAAAACATAGTTTCTTTAACTACAAAATATACCAATTCATTCCTTTTAATAATAATAATTTCGTTTTAAACTTTCAGGGTGGAATCCAAACAGTGTTCCCCGCTGAAGACATGGACATATACCGCGAGGCGGAACAACTAGCACACGAGGCGAAGTCTTCCAGACAGTTCACGGATTTAAATAAGTTCACGTTAAAATGCACAATATGTGATAAATTGCTCACCGGACAAGTTGAAGCACAAAAACATGCGAAGGAAACGATGCACACATCATTTGGAGAGGTCTAGCGGACAGTTGTGTTTTGGTTATTTAGTTTGATATTTTGATTTTCAGTTGTGTCCACTTATGTTAAAGTTTGATGTCTACCACAAGTGCATATACCATGTAAGTAGCATAATATATCAGATTGTTCAATTAGATTGCATTCTTATAATTGCAATATGCCTGAATTTTATGAAATGTTGCAGTTCAAAGGATATTGTTGTGCACATAATTATAGCTGAATTTATAGTTAGTATAGAAATATATTAGAATTATATATTTTTTCGTACCATCTGCATGTTGCTATAAGTGCTGGGTTGAAGTTACGATTTATTAAAAAATCCTTTTTTAAAAATGCATTTCTGTATGGTTGGATTTGTACCTTTGATTTTGATATAATATTGTTTCCAACTCGTAATATGATAGGCAAATATCTGGCCAATTTTATCAGTGAATCAACAAAATAAAAGTGATTAATGGAAACACCAATAAGTTAAATAATCTTATTTCTTGCCCTATAAAAAAGTACTGTTATAATAGAAGATTTATTGGAACGTTAATATATTTTATTATAACATACTAAGTAATGTTAGAATAAGTAGGTAAGCTATGAAATAGATTCGGTGCGTACATTTGAAATTCACAATACACTGCCGTTGAATTTATAACAATTAAAAGCAAAATATGGACTGAATTATAGCGTACTACATTATTGTAGGTAAATGATAAATTTGTCACAAAAATTAATAAATAGTGAGATCGGTTATTTCGAACGTACAAGTTCCTAAATAAGAAATTTTAACAAATACCTCAATATTAGAATAATATGTGGCAATATTAAAATAAGATTATGCTTAGTGGATTAGGCGGTTGCTGTTTCGAATATCTTTCATCGAGTTAGATGTAGTAGTTGTTATTGGTACTACTAGCAATAAGTTCTTCATTCTTGCCTGAAATCTTGTCTGCCTATTTCCACTAGATAAAGCAACTTAGTGAATTCAGCCTATTTGGAATTTTATTATTATTCTTCAATTAATATCATACAATGCTACAAATTCATGTTTGTCCGTTATGGATCATTTCAAAATAAAAGTGTAAGAAAAGTCTATGGTCTTCATATTAGCGAAAAGTACAAATTTACCAGTCAGGTTATCGAAAATTTTAACTCTATCGAGGTTTGTAGTAGTATTGTTAAATGCTATTTGCTTCGCAGGACCAACAATTTGTAGATTGCTGTAAGGGTGGGTTTTGCGTAGCATGAATTTTGACGCTTCAATTTAAAATTAGGAAGATAAAAAATCTATCTTAACGAAAGATTTTTACATGTGTTGTTAATTGCAATGTCAGTATCGTGTGTTCATTTTCTCGACGGCATTTTTGCTGGATTTTCTCTAGATAGCTTACAAATAGTTTATTGGTCATTATTATGAAATTCTTTATCAAATTACTTAGTGCGAAATATAGAAGACCTTAAGTGTCTATTTTAGAATATTTGCCAAGTCTCTTCTAGACTCATATTCCAAATAGTGTGAGTGGTGTTCTTGTATGTAAAATCTTATAAAACCTAAACAAAAATGATTAGATACCAAGTGCTTATTGTGACTTCCGAAAACCTTTCATGTTTCACTATTAAAAAATAAAATACAAATAAAAGATGGACACAGATAAGTAGTAAGTAGCGCATATTATTTATTTTTATAAAAAAACTTAATATAATTGATGGTTTGTAACTTTTAAATACATTGATAGTAAAGTGGAAGTTGGATAAATAGCATTAAATATTTAGGTTTGATCAATTATGTTTAATAATAAATTGTAATGACAGACCATAGTATTATTTATACCTGTTTGTTTTTAGTGATCACATCCAGATTTGAGGTATTTAATTATCCAAGTGTGGACACAACTGCAAGATTGGATTATTGTAAATATTTAATTGGTCTTCATACTTTCTTTTGAATTTTATTTGAAAGTATTCTATTTTGAAGGTCGGTTTAATTTGATGGTGTAATTTTGAAAAACTATTACAGTTTTTTTTTAATTCATTATTCCATCTAAATTGGAAATGGTATCATAACAGTTTTTGTACTCATACACTTTGTATAAAAACATTTTTTTCGAATATGTGTGATTTTGTAGTTCTGTCGATACTCTGGGCTCTAATTCTGTTAATTTATAAAGGCGCTAATAGTATCGCATTTATAAACTTTTTTGCAGTCATTCATACTGTTTTTTATGATAGGATTTTTAGTTGGTAACACCATTACACAATTAGTAGTACAATAATATAATTACCATTGTAATCCTTTATTTATTTATTAATTTAACATTAAAAGTTTAACTGTAATACGAATTAACCGTTGGATTGTAAAAGTGTCGTAATTTCAATTCAAGTAATATAGTATAGCTGAGGCGCAGATGTATTGTTCGAAAGCAAAAGCTCTTCTTGCTTTTGACGAATATTAAAACACTTACGGAATGAATGATTACAAAGATAAAACACCGTTACGTGATTGCTCAAAAGGTTTTAATGTGTCTTATTTATATTTATTTACCAATTAACAGGATGTTTGAATACTAGGTACGTCTTTTATCGCACATTTACGTTCAATAAAACTTTGAGCTTTTTATTTTGTTTTAAATACCCTTGATTACCCCTTTTTAGTTATCTATACTCTATACATAAAATTGAGCGTCGGTGGCTCAATGGTGTGGACTGTCGCCTCCCTACCGGGAGGGCTGAGGTTCAAATCCCGACACGTACCAATGTGTTTTCGAATTTTCGAAAATATATGTACGTAATCTGAGGCTCTTACGGTGAAGGAAAACATCGTGAGGAAACCTTCATGCACGCCTGCGAAGAGATTCGAAGGTTGTGTGTGAAGTCGTCCAATCCGCACTGGGCCCGCGTGGACGACTAAGGCCTAATCACCCTATACGGGTAGGCTCGTGCCCCTCGGTGGGGACGTTTAATGAGCTGATGATGATGATACATAAAATTGGAGTGTCTGTAATATTGAAATAAAAATTTTTTTCGTCATGCATATGAATATATATATGATACTTACGCCAAAACATTTTTAAAATTTTGTTGTCTTGTCTGTTTGTTCCGGTTAATCTCTGAAACGGCGGGACGGATTTGGACCGGACTTTTTTGGCAGGCAGCTGATGTAATAAAGAAAAACGTTGGCTACTTTAATTTACAAATTACTTCTTATTTAATAAAAAAAGCAATGTGAGATCGTCGCGTCTGGTGCGCGCTTTTGAGGTTGTTTTATTGCGGGAGATTACCTTATGTTGTCGCAGGGAACAGTTAGTAAATAATAATATTTTTTACTAATCGAAAATTCAGGTTATGCCACGCGGAAGTGATATTGACACCCACGGGTACTCGTTATCGAAGGAGCTACGAGTGCTTTGCCAATTAACCCTTTGAACAGCAGGAATCCAGACACTGGAAAATCTATTGTTTCTGACGCGTTTATGTCATTGACGTTGAAAGGGTTTAAAAAATGGTGAGGAAAAAATATAACGGGGAAATATCTATTGATAAGTGTCAATGGCTCACTGGTGTGGACTGTCGCCTTCCGATCTCAAGGGATCTCTCCAATTTTCGAAATTATACGTATCTTACGATGAAGGAAAACATCGTGAGGAAACCTGCGCCTACAAAGGTATTCAAAGGTTGTGCGTGACGTCAGCCAATCCGCACTAGGCCCGCGTGGTCGGCTAAGGCCTATACACTATACGAGTATGCTCGTGTCCGTGGAGAAATATAATGAGAGCTGATGATGATTAATAAAAATGGGACGGATGTATCTAGTAAATAAAATTACAGTTTGCTGATTTATTCGATTTATTTATAACACAAAAATGTACAATATCAATAAATATAGTAGTCACATCGGTTTTCTATCACTTGTCTTTACTTCTATGATTCACTTTTTACAATGTTGTCTTACAACATTATTGCTTACATTAATTAGAGATACAGAGATAATAGCGCCTAGTGTCATTTGTTCCATAGATGGTACAAATGATATAACATTGTGTCATTAGTACCAATGATATTCTGTACGCCACCTGTGCCTCAAAAGCGAACCGCCGAAGAGAGTACAGTTTGCACTCTTTTGTTTAGGTAAATGTACGCTCATTCGAAATATGTGTATGTGTGCTGTCACTGCATACGGAACACTTTTCTCGATTCATCATTGATTAGTACCTTCAATGGTACAAATGACACTAGGCGGATAATAGTGATTCTGGATTAATTGTGCATATGTGTATTGGGCCATCTATAGATGAATGCCACTTGAGATATCCGAGTTATTGAATAAATAAGTGATTTTGGATAATAAGCTCTTCATGTTTATAACATTGCGTGTAAATTATTATAATACAGCCAGTACAACCAGTGCGTATTTTAACTAATTATTTATACTGTTATACCGACTACATTATAAAAGTTAATAAGCGAATTTGGAACACAGAAAAAGGTTAGTAACACTAATAGGATTTAGTATTTTAGTTGATATGGAAATTGAATTCGCGTTGTTCGTGCTCCTTAATAACTGTTCAGAAAAATATCTTTGTCTATTTTTATTTATGATGAAGATGAATAAAAAACATTAGAAAGAAAATAAATCTCATACATAAAACAAAAAAAAATTTAGAATATGTCATATGAACTATATTCGGACACTAGAGATTCATGATCTACGCTTTATAAATAAACATTGAAACATATTTGTTAATAAAATAGAAAATAAAAATTGATTTGTCAAGTTAACGATATGAATGAATAATTTTTGGTAATTTCTAAGTATTATTTTGGTGCGTCAAGATTTAGGTGCATTTTAGCAATTAATAACTAGCCCTTACAAATACAAACGATAATTCGTTCCTTGAATTTTGTACATGTTTATTCTTTCTTTTATCTGATCCCACATTGTATCTATAGATGTTAATAGATCAGAAACCTTTTATTAATAGGTAAAAATAAACATTATGACGGTGTGATTTGATATTAAAAGGGATTTATAATAATTGATAAGTTAGAAAATTAAACAGTCGTTTTATTCAAACATCGCATTGTCAGATTAAAAACTTCAAGAAAATCAAACATTTAATATAACTTGTTAGTTAAGCCTCAATATGTAATTATTATTGATTTTCGACTCTTAAAGATGCTAAATTAAATTTCAATTATACGTTCGCTTTGTTAATAAAATTTAACCATGAATGTCGTGTCACTACGCAAATCTATGGACGTGCCCAAGCATTTATATTAATTTGATAGTTATTTTTTCTAATTATAAATACAATGTTAATCTCATAAATCCAAATGTTTGACATTACGTTATTCACATTTGTATGACTTTAGTATAGCTATATCAAAAGTTACATATAAGTAGGAAGATTCAGTTTAAATAAATGTTTTACTGGCAGATAAATTTATAAGGGTTGTAGCTAGGTTATATCATATAAAGCTTCGATAGAATACTAAGAAAATAAAAGTTGACTTATATCGGTGAATAGCCAACAATATTACGCTTTGGCATTATTTCAGTTTGACACGATATTTGAAAACCTAAATAGTATTTAAAAATGGTTTATAAAACTTAAAAATCAGTCAGAGAAGAAAGATATATAGTAACAGTATTCAAATAGTTTTATAATTTAATACTATCGCTATATCTCTTTATTTTTTATAACACAAAGAAGAGAAGACATTAAACAAAGAAATAATTATCGCCCATTGTGTCTGGATTCCTGACGCTCGAAGGGCTAAACGTTTGCAATTTATCAATGAGTGTCTCGGTTTCAAATAATAAGCATTCTGTTATATTTTTCACATTTAGAAATATCATAAATTACTTACTCTTACTACAACCCAGCGGAAATAAAAGGCAGTGGAAGGCCTAAGATTGTTAAACGTGCCGTCGCCTTAGGGAGCGTTCAGTATTACGTAACGCAAGTTGTGTGATAAAACTACAACACGGGCAAGAGGGGAATTTAAAAACTGGTTACTTTTTTATTTCAATAATAAAGTAGGTTATTAAAAGCATTTACGTAGACCTTAGTTTATGTTTTACAGAGAAACCCAGGATTATATTGTATGCCACCTTTAATTTAGTACATACAAGTGTTACATTGGGGGTGTTTAAAATCTTCAAAAATTGCGTTACGTATAATGAACGCTTCCCTATAAATTTGTCATCTTGCACATCCCTTTAAATACTAATATATTATTATTTTATAAGTTGAAGAGGAGAGAAATAATCACTGATCTGATAAAAAAACGCTGTTCTGAAGTAGGTAGTGTTACATAGTAAAATGTAGTTTGCGTACGTAAAATAATCTATACAAACTACTAGTCCACACATCTCGTTATACAAGTTGTTAGCTGTTACTTAGATTAATAAAAAATATAACAAAACATTAACAATAACTTTGATTTCGTTTCGCNCTATAAATTATAAATAATCTAAAATGTCCTTATATTAAAAGAGCTAACGTAAAAATGCTATCAGGTGCGAAAGGAGTTTTCAGTAAATACCGCGTCTCATGTTAGAATATGTATACTCGTAGAGGAAGTATTGTTATCAAGGCAAACGAACTTTCACCATTAAATATATAAATTATTCAATTACAACTGTAATAATTTAATAGAAAAATCGATTTAAAAATTCAATAGAATTGCAAGAGTAAGAAATTTGTAATTTCTACTATTCTATCTTTTGGTAGAAAATAGTTTTAAACGTAATCCAACACAAATATACTCAAATTTTCTAAGAGAATTAAACATGTTATTGCTATTTAGCACAGTCATATTGCTGTTTTTACGGAATTATTAATTTCAATAAAGATTGTTTATAACAAATTAATTGACTGCCTCTAAAATAAATACCTACAAAAGCACAAATACTTAGATCAAAAAATTTCGTGACGTAATTTAAATATCGAGTGACGACCTATCACATCACTGATGCCCATCCTTGCTGCGATTGGTTTTACGCTCACAGCTTCGTTTCAAACAAATTTCAGAATAGCATGCTTTAAGAGATTATTTTAAGAAAAAAAATAATGAAAAAAACTGTTGAGTGATAATTAAATGTAATTAAATAACTATAAGCTTTATTTATAAATTTGCAATTCAAAAACCATTGCGTTATTTAATTAGAATGAGCAATTTATTATTTTGATTATAGCATAGAATCTCAATGATCTGATCAGTGCTGTTACAATACAGACTTTTTATTTTAATGATCAATGTTTTATAGAAAAAAAAAATTAGAAAAAAATGTTGAAGTTTGTTTAAAGTTTGACATGAATTTTTTATCAAATTTAAACTTCTTTGCATACTTATCATAGTTAAAAGTTAATCTTGTCTATAGTGCCTTAGTATTTTAATAATATTTTCTTGTCTTATTAGTAATATATCTCCCATCACTTAATTCAACTTAATCTGTGAGCGTATATTCGATACTGCAGCGTGATATATGTGCTAGCATACAAGTGGCAAACGAATAGAAACTAGGAGTTGAATGCAAACGACTTAGTCGACGTAGTGACGTCATCGACAGATGTCAATCGATTAAAACCGATAGCGTTCCGATTTGTTATCGTTAAATCCCATTTTGCTTACCCATATTTACTAGAGTTCAATGCTAGTCTTGTAAATAAACAAATTATTGCTTGTAAATAAAGTATTTTACTAAGCAACCGAGACGTTTTTTGATCAAGTTTTTTTTTCTCACATTTGTGTCGGATTAAAAAAAAATGCCAAAATTGCTTTTTACTGCCAAGCCTTCCGGCATAATATAAATCTTAAGTTATATCCAAATAGTGGTTAACGCAAATGCTTTTTGTAATTTATGTGCCTAAGTTGAATAAATTACAATCCATTTATTGACGATTTTAACATTGACTTTGTCAATTCAAACAACCCAATTCTTACATAAAAACGAGTCAAACTGGGATCCAACGAGAACCAACGTTCGCTTTCCATTATCGTTCCGAATCCATTCGCCACTGCACCCTGTTAGCTAAAGCTCATCGTCATACCTAACGTATCACTGTGGTTTCGGAAACGAGAACCTCGGCAGAGAAATACCGAACTTGGTCTCAAGGCCCGTGAGCACTGGTATAGCGACTTGGTACCCTCCGATGTGGTCAGGCTTCTTCTTTACCTCTTCGATGGGTGTCGACACGTGCAACTCCGAACCGCTTGGACGTCTGCGGAGATTTTTTTTGGGTTAATATTCAATGGTTTTTAAGCAATTATAAAGAAATTAATTAAGTAAATATCCACTGACATTCACACAGCGCCATCTAACCCTATTTATAGCGAATAGCTTGTAGATAGGATACTTAACAACTAATAAACATACATATATATATTTTTTTGTAAATATATACAAAGAAAACACCCAGACCATAACAAACAGACCGGGGATCGAACTCAGAACTCTTGGTGTAAAGCCGACGCCTCAAACATTACACCAAACGGGTCGTCAAATATAATAATGTCAGACATTCGAATGCTTTAAGGCGTTCATGAAGAAATTATTTAGCTCGTTTTATAATATTCATCATTAATCATTATCCCACTGCATGAAATCGGGCCATAATCCTCCTATTCGCGTTACCGGCACCTACCCGGACGCTTTTCTCCCCAAACTTATATTACCTTGCTCAAATAAATCTTCCCTTCGAGTTGGGATTGGCATGAATTTAGAACACAAGACGAAAGTCATCTTCAATGACCATTTCTTGCTACAACAAAAACAAATATGCGTCGATGACGTCCTTCTCGAGGAAATGCAGGAATATATTTACCTAGGCCAAACCATCCAACTTGACCGGCATAACTTCGAGATGTGGCTAGTAGGAGGAGACCTATGTCCAAAAGTGGAGTGCGATAGGTTGAAGAGATTTAATACTCACGATCCTCCAAAGTCGACGTAGAACAAACGCTGTAATATTTCATACGTGACCAACGTCACACCGAACTGTGGCGACGACCGGAACACACGCGCTGTAATTGATGAATATAATTTAGTTTTTACAGGTATTTCTATAGTTTGATGTATTATTTAAGAAGAAAAGTTTCAAATTTATGCAGCTTAAAATGTACAGTTGTCTTTTAAAAATATCATTTTATTAAATTCTTTCCCCATAACTTTTACCATTTAATTTAGGTTTGTAAAAAATTAACATTGACACCAAATTTTCTTCACAGTGACGCGTAACTTTATATTTTTTTGTTACACGTGTACAGTACGGTCAGGACGTCACCTGATGGTAAGTGATACGCCTGACCATGACAGAGCGGCATTGAAGAAGACCAACAACAGATAGACTGTTATTATCCTCCATCAATGCCGCACTGCGCCCGTCACCCGAGACGTTAGATGTTAGGTCTCTTATACCTCTTAGGCCCTCATACCGAAACACAAAAGTATATAGTACTCCTGTTTCACGGGACGATATCTGGCACTGAGGTGGCACCTAGACAACTCAGTATCGTGTCTACCACCTGGTTTTAAGAACCTTGTGCGATTTTACCTTGCATTTTTTTACTTGAGTTATTCATACTATAGGTCGCGCGATGAATTAAGATCGCTCGGCAAAATGGAGGGGGCATGTGCAGAACTCTATTCATCATCATCATCAACTCATTAAACGTTCCCACCGAGGGGCAAGAGCCTACCCGAGGCGTGCGATTAGGCCTTAGACGTCCACGCGGGCCCAGTGCAGGTTGGACGACTTCACACACAACCTTTAAATCTCTTCGTAAGTGTGCGCAGATTTCCTTACGATGTTTTCCTTCACCGTAAGAGCGGCGAACTCTATTATTAGGTTTGTTTGGCGGGGCGGGGAGTCATGTAGGTGGGTGTGGCGGCGACACACCATTGGTAATTCACGCGGTTTTCACCATCCCGCGCTCTGTTCGTGTCACTTGTACGTTTGATCGTGTAATTTAAAAGTTAACATGGAAAAAATGCCTATAGTTTTACCTCGGCAAGCCACAAATATGATATATGGTGTTAATTCCTACATTAAAAATTAATCACATGATTTCCTCGGCAAATTAAAGCACGTAAAAAATACAACTACCGAATCAGCGATTGCAGAAAATTTGATAACAAAATACAAAGCTTACAACTTTATTAATGGAAGTGATATCTACACTGCCGGGTGACTAAGATTTGACTTTATTTTAAATGTAGTTTATTTTGAATATCAAAAATATTACTAAAATTTGCATTCGTTTTTTAATTTTTCTCACTATACTAGCAAGACTGTCTTAAGCAAATTTAAGTTTAGTTACTAAGTTTAAAAATAAAAAAGAAGTATAAAAACACCACATACCGCGTAACACTATTTCGCATTCGTTCACATGCGCCGATTGCCCCCACCCATTGGCTGAGCGATCTTAAACCACCGCGCGACCTATAATGTATAGTATTTCTCGCATAATACTTGCCTATAGCGCCCTTCCAGAATGCTCTGGCACCTTCCTCGGCGTAGATTTTGCGCGTCGCGTCAATCACACCATTATACGTTGTTTGTCCAGACCTCGCTACTACCTGAAACAAAAAATAATGATTTTAATTTATAATCTTAGACGTAATAATTAAATATAGCCTATAACGTTGTTCTATATTGAAAATAAATAAATAAATAGTAAAAAAATAAAATAAATACTAGTACTACACGTGCTACGAGGATTTATTATTTTCTTTAAAAACAAAAAGTTTAGTTTAGGTTTCAATGAATAATTCAGCAAGTAACTCTGACATATTTAAAAATTTTAATAAGTCAGCTAAAAGCTTTCTCAAAAGTTGTCCTCCTGTAAAAAAATATGGAAAAACAGAACAGTGAAATCGGGCTGTATTCAGCGGCTCGACTATAATGTAAGTCAACCAAATAAAACAAGTAATGCACGTTCTAAGTGACGTCATCACCTGTAGTCGAGTCTTGATGACGTCAGCGGGTGTGACAAGCGACGCAGCCGGGATGCCAGCGATCGCGCCGGCGGCTAACAACGTTAACGGGTGGTTGTAGCCGTTTCATCAGCAAACTTCGCCTGGGAACAAATAATTTCGATGAATGATTTCTTAAGAACCGACAGATTCTTATCTTACTTTGTTTTACTAGCTGTGACCCACGGTATAAGATATTCTTTATGTGCTTAGTGTACAGGACGGTCAGGAAGTTCACTTGATGGTAAGTGATACACTTGACCATGACAGAGCAGCATTGAAGGAGACCAACAACTGATAGAGTGATTATCCTCCATCAATGCCACAATACGCCCGACACCAGAGACAACAGATGTTAGGTCTCTCATACCTGGTAATTTCTCACGCAGTTTAAACAGCCGTTGTATTTAGAGTGTCAGCTAAGTTCTTACCAAATTTCATTAGAATTGCTTCGTTAAGTTGTCGCGGACATTGTAAAATAACCTACTTTATCTTTAGAAACTAAAAGACTTAAGAAAGTAACCTAAGTTATTCCTTATTGGCAGGTAGCTGATGTTAACCTGCCAATAAAGTCCGGTCAAAATAGGCATTTCAGAGATTAGCCAATACAAACAGACAGACAAAACTGGTAAAAATGTTATTTTGGTGTATCTATGTACCGTATTTCTTTACTATCTTTAACGGATTTTAACTGTGAAAGTGTATGTCTGTTTGTTTGTCCGACTTTCACGGTAACGGACAAGCAATTGACGTGAATATTGTTAAACGTATGGAGAATGACATAAACTTTTTGTTTCAAACCCTCCACTTCCCTAAAATGGGGAGGAGGGGTGGAAGTTTTTATGGAACATACGGCAATATTCAAGGTAGCTCCAAATTGGTATTAATGCGAGCGAAGCCGCGGACATATGCTAGTAAATAAAACAGTGAACCTACCTTAACATGCGCATAAGCTGGGAAGTAGATGGCGCTGAAAGGCACGTCCCGCAGTAAACAGGCCTTAGCGCCCTTATACAGTCCGAACAAGCCGAGGTCCTTCACAACGGACAATGCTCGGACCTTTTGCCCGCCCGCTATCTCGCCGGCCACTTGTAAACGGATCTTTACAATTTCTAGTGGGTTCGTGAACACCACTTGGGACGCTCCGGCCTGGGGATAAATATTACATTATTAGCTTAGATAAAAAATAAACTAGATGCATTAACTCACTCAAAGAGTGTCTGCGGGAAAATTCGGTATTTTCCACCATCCATTTTCAAATACCAAACCTTATTTTTATAAAAACACCTTATTTAATATGTAGTTTCATTGATCACTTTTGTTTATTTGCAATATTGTATTTTTAAATACCATGGGGAGATTGGGCCGTAAACCATTTCGTGGGCCTAACGCGGATTGGTGGGAGGTAAATAAAGTTTCTGTCTTGTATTTAACACTTACGCAAGCACCGGCCATAATTTCTGCATATATTGAAATGTTGCCTTTTTTGTCCATGAATTTGTCGCGCACGAAGTCATTGACCTGGAATAAAATAAATTTTATATTTGCAGTATAAAATGTAATAAGTAGCGCACTTATTCAAAAATGGGTACGAAAAAGGCAATATTTTTATTGGATAAGGGAATCCATATTGTAAGCTTTATAACGCTAGGAATCCAGACAGTGAAAATTCTATAAGTTTATTGGATATATTGAATTGCAGCAGATAAAAGGTTCTCTTTAACCTATCGCAGTCCACTGCTGGACTGCCGTAATCTACTCCATTTTACGCCAGATATCCCGGTCCCCCGCTTTCCTCGTCGGTCCATCTGGCCGGAGGGCGTCCTACGCTATACGTTTGCCAAGTCGCGGTCTCTACTCGAGAACTCGTCTGCTCCAATGGTTATCGGTTCTGCGACATACGTGACCCACTGCCACTTCAACTTGCTGATTCGGCGGTCGTTAACTTTAGTTCTCTTACGGATTAAATCAATTCTTATCTTATCCCTAAGAGGAGGGCTTGGAAACGGGTATTTTAATAACCGGTTTGATGAATTTACCCACGGAACTATTTGAAAAGGTTTCGTTCCTCTAAACCGGATATTGAACTAGCTTTGAAAAATATGGGTAGTCTTCATTAACCGGTAATATTTCCATCCGGGAATGAAGTCCGAGATGTAGTATTTCGCCAGTGCACAGCAGATAATTCGATCGACGAGTTCCAACATGTTGCGACTGACCTCAGCATAAACCGGTTTATTTAAGTATATGACAAAACCCTTATAATACCGGTTAATGTTGAACCGGTTTCAAGCCCTGCCTAATAGAGACCCTGAGCATAGTTCGCCCCATTACGCATAGAGTGACTTTGAACTTGTGAGCCAATCCCGCAGCCAGTGTCCATGTCTCAAATAAATATATATCATATAACTCACGGTAAGCTTGATAGCCTTCTCCGGCGCGACTCCAATCAGCTGAGGCACCAGTCCTCGGTACAGACCGAAAAAGCCCTCGTGCCTGATGACTTTCTTGAAGCAGTCCCAGGAATTCCTGTATGCCACTTCACCGATGAAGGATCCGGTGCGCTGATTCTGCATACGGGTTTTCACCAAGTCGATTGGGTACACGGCCGATGCTCCCACGGCTGTCAGATTATATACATATCCACTGACATACACACAGTGCCATCTAGCCCCAAACTAAGTATTAGTCTGTAATATGGGTTCTAAACAACGAATAAACATACTTATATATTTTTTTGTTGTAAAATCCACTGACATTTGCACAAGTTAAGCGTGAAGCTTGTATTACGGGTAGTGAAGAAATTATAAACATACTTTTTTGTTGTAAAAACATATGTATTACACATAGAAAAACCCAAACCAAGGCATGTTCACAATCGTTTTACTGCCCGGGGATCGAACCCAGAACCCTTGGTGTAGTAGCCAACGTCTTCGACCTACACCACAAGAGTCGTCATAATTATACTTGATTGATTAATATCAATGGATTACTAATACTAACAGCAGTTCAGAAAGTATTTCCTAATTTTTTTGGTAGGCAAACGAGCTGACTGTTTATTGAGAATGCTCAAGTTCTACTTAACGCAATCCTACTTCTATATGTAACGCACCGTAACGTTTTATTTATCGCAGTTCAATGCTGGGCATAGGTCTTCCCCGTTTTGCGAAAAATAACGCATTTCTCATCCAGCCTCCCCGGCGACCTTTTGCAAGTGGAAAAATATCGATTGTTTGTACCGTACATCATTTTTTTAATGTTGTCAACTTGTGTGGGCACTACTTGTATTTTGTTTTTTTATCCATGAGTAGTTTTTTGCCTTGGCTAATTAAAAATTGTCTTGGTTTCTTTTCTAAATTCTTTGTACTGAACTACTCTTCGTAAATATAAAAAATCACATACCACCAGCAATAGAACCAAGCGTGAATCTGTATGTGCTCTCCAATATTTGTATGAGAACACTTCGCTCTTCGGGACTCTGTAACAAATTAATACATACACAAATTATAAACTACAATTATACGGCAGACAGTAAGAGAATCTAATTAAGATTATAATATCGAATAAGATATATATGAATAAGGACTTCCAGATAAATACAGAAGTTCTTAGACACAGATATACACTTTATTTTTATATAGCAGTGAGCAACTTTGCTATAATAAATAAAGCCAGGTGTAATTATAAGAAAATATTAATAAAATTCAAATTTATATAAATATACAATAGGATAGAAGTCGCACAAATTTTTAATATTAAACTGCGTTCAAACAATTCTGCACGTAATTTGCAGAATTTTACTACTACAGAAACAGCTGTATTTGGCTTCCTTGAATGCATGAATATAACCTTCCAAACTGATCTAATAAGTATCAGCAGATCATCAGATCTTCGTTCTTCAATAAACAGAACTCACTTCAAACATAAAAGGTTAGTTTAGGCCCCGAAAGTTTAATGCTAAGGTCAATTACACACATAATGACCTATATCATCCAAGCGCAGATAATTCTCAACCTTAAGACCTGGGTATTTTAAGCCTACAGCATAGTGAATTGCCGACAGTTTTAAGAATTATATTCGTTAAGCAGAATGCTCCAATCTCAGAACCTTAACCTTGGTTGCTGAGATGAATGCACTTGTAACATCCAGAACAACAACTTAAAAATAATACAATTTCGATGCGGCTATTTTTATTCTAGAACTTACCATAACCTCGATTCCTTTGTTATTAAATTCCAGCAGACATCCCTCCCATGCATATTAAAAATTGTGTCCGAATGTCAAATATGTAAAATGTACATATGATGATACTTAGAATTAAAAAAAGCTGGATGTGTCACAAAAACATTTACAATGTGAAATCGAGACGGCCGCAGTGATACAGAAAATTAGCGAGTCATGCTGTGAATGTTTGAAGATTATGTTGATAGATATGATATTATGTAAATAATAATTATGTTAGATAAGCAGTCCACCATCTTGGTCATATGTAGACAAGAAACCCTACCACATGTTTTTTTTATGTTGAGTATTGATCTATCTATACTATGTCACTAACATGACCAAAAATTAAAAAAAATTAGTATATAAAATAAAATATAGACAATTATGCTGGCCGATTGACAGTCCTTTTTAATATCGATTATCTATCTGTAAATATGTAACTACTCATTAAACTGACCATATTTTTACATTTCGCAACGTTTTTTAGTTTCGGCTCTGTATACTGAAATCTATTCAGTTTTGTTAAGCTCCGTTCCATTGTTTTAGTAAACGGTACACAATATATTTTAGACTTCTAGTATGTTTTTGGATGAGCATTTCTTATAGTATAAAGAATATACAAAAAATCACCACTTCTCAGGTTTTATATATTGAGATATAAAATAAACACTTAAACGCTAAGTACTCCTAGCCATCAATACAATAAAATAGCGATTGGTTCGTCTAAGAACCCATTAATTCAATACAATGTAAAAATATCTACTATTTCAATAAAGTCTTGACAATAGAAAACTAAAGCGAGCTTATGACATGTATAGAAATAAGAAATTTTTATTAGAACTGTATAATGAGAAGGTTGTATAGCCAGCAAAAAAAGTTTCTGCACAACACCAATTTCAATAAATTAATATAAATTTTTAAAACTTTTTTGCCAACTGTATCATTAAGGAAGAAAAAGAACATAGAAACATCATAACTTGTGTAACCTTTACTTACCATAATGCGTCCCAACAAGTACACTATTCGATATGGCTCTCTTAACATATTTACCTCCTCCTTTTGTGCAGTGAGAGAAAAAAATACAGAGCTATAAGTTAGTGATGTTTCCAAGAGATCTTACACATAACAACATAAAGACTAAATTACTCTAAACATACATTTCAATTAATGCGTTATCGCGACCCGGCTCCTGGAAGAATTTTGGGAATATTTTGCGTTAAAGCGGCAATGCATAGACGTTACTGTGGGTTAGAAAGAGACAAATATACTTACCGAGACTGCTTTGATTTCCGCTACTCTTCGTGTGACATGCTTGAAGTACTGCTCCGGTGTTATAGAATTCAGGTCGTTGTATATAATCCGGCTGAAAAAAAGGTTTACATAATTCAAATACGGTATAAAGTGTAGGTACCTTAAACTTAGATAGGACGTGAACTAAAATTAACATAAGAAATGGGTCAACTCTAAGCAGTTTACTAGGTGGTAGACTCGCTACTGAGTCGTCTAGATAGGTACCACCGCAGTAAAATAAGAATTATATGCAATTTAGTTTCTGGATGAGGGCACTGTACATACATATTCACAACTTTACTAGTTGGATAACACGATACTGAGTCGTTATTGTAGGTACCACCGCAGTGCCAGATTTCATCGCGTAAAATGGAAGTATTTTACACTTCTGAGTTCCGGGATGTAGCTAGTAAAATTACTGGGTTTATGAGACCATCTGTTGTCACGGGTATAGGGCGCAGTGCGGCGTTGATGGAGAATAATAAGTGTTTATCAGTTGTTGGTCTCCTTCAATCTTGCTCTGTCATGGTTAGGCGTATCATAATAATTGTGTATCAGTTGTTGGTTTCCATCAAAGTCGCTCTGTCATAGTCAGGCGTTTCACTTACCATCATGTGAGCATCTTGACCGTCCTGTACACTTGGTAACATAAAAAAATAGTAAATTGCTATGTACCGTTCAAAAGAGGTAGCAATCTCCCTTAGTCACCTTCCGATTGAGATAGGTAATATTATTTAATATCAGTTATAGGCCAATAAAAATATAAACTAAACACATCTTTTGAACATCTTTATTAAGATAAGACTCACTAAATACCGGTTTTAACAAGTAAGGATAAAAATTCACCTGGTTATTACTGGTTGAGATAAAAACATATTTGATACGCGTGTTATACATATTATTGATATAGGAAAATATATTGAGATAAGACTAAAGTCAAAACAATAAGTTTTGGCATGCTTCAATTTGTGTTACTGATTAACTTCGATTATGAAGCTTAACATTTTTTTTTATAATTAGGAGCGTCGGTGGCTCATTAGTGTGGACTGTTGCCTCCGCTGGGGGGCTGGTTCAAATCCCGCCACGTATCATATTTATTCGACTATTCGAAATTCTATGTACCTTTATCGGACGCTTTTACGGTGAAGAAAAACGTCGAAAGGAAACTTGCGCACACCTACGAAGAGATTCAAAGGCTGTGTGTGAAGTCTGCCAATCCACACTGGCCCGCGTGGACGACTAAGGCCTATGGACTAGGCTCGTCCCCCGAGATGGGAAGTATGGTGATGATGATTATGAAAAATAATTTCATGCATAATTTTATGATGGGTGACTTTACAGTTGGGCAATTTTTTCTCCAACATTTATATCTGTTTAAAAGAGCTTATTCATACTATTCAAAGGAATTTAAAATCATTGCTCAACTATTCGATTACGATTATCACGTGGTTGGCTGTAACCCACTTCGTGGGTCCAATACCCACCCACGACCATTTGGTGTCGCGGTTGAGAGGTCGACTGCAACACCAAGGGTTCCGGGTTCGATCCCGGGCAGTACAAACATTTGTGTGCATGAACATGTCTGTTTGTAATGGTCTGGGTGTTTTCTATGTATAAATATGTATGTATTTACAAAAAAAAAAAATGCATATAAGTATATTATCCGTTGTTTAGTACCCATAATACAGGCTTCACGCTTAACTTGGGCTAGATGGCGCTGTGTGAATGTCAGTGAATATTATTATTTATTATTTATATTATTTAATACGAATTGGTTAGTTTAACGACTCACTTGACGACCAATGTGGTGTAATGGTCGAGACGTCGGCTACTACACCAATGGTTCCAACCTTTGTGTGCATGAACATGTCTGTTTGTAATGGTCTGGGTGTTTCTATGTACAATATGTATTACAAAAAACAATAAGTATGCTCATCAGTTTAGTACCCTAACTACAAACTCCTCGCTTAACATGGAGTTAGATGGCGCTGTGTGAATGTCAGTGAATATTTATTATTATTTAAAAAGTATTATTTAAAAAGTACCAGCAAAGCACCAGAAGTATGTACATGTAAAATAGTATATATTGATCACCAATCCGATTACGAACATTGTGATAGTAGCCTAACTTGTGCTCGTCGACAGCTCGCACAATTCATTGAGCCATTTACTCTTTTAAAATAAGACATTCAAATTTCCATTATAGTTATATTGTAGACAACACTTAAGACGAATGTGAGTCAATATTTTTCTTTCAATGAAAAAAGAACCAATATTTCACATAAGACCAAAACACATCAACCGCTGTAGTATATGCTAATCAGGATGACAAAGGTCGAGTATTACAAAAACACAATTTCCACTTAGTTTTTAATACATCTAGCAGTGTATTTTAGTATGGTGATTTTGGTGTGAAATAACGCGTGTGTAATATTGAAGGTACATTTACAGGTAAATACTTTGACTTTACCTTTATATATTAATTTTTAAATGGTGTAAAATTAAAAATGTAACCAGGCTTAAATAATTTAATCTTATTATCTTTACAAATAGAATTGTTATTAGTTGAAATAAAAAGTGTTTATTCAGTTTAGGTCCTTACAGAACACTTATGAATGTCAAATGAAGCTGTCACTGGTTCAGACGGTAGTTGTGTACTGAGAAGAATCCAGTTACTATTTACCTGAATAATTTTAAACAATATAGTTATTTATTGTAGTGTAAACGGTGTGAGCTAAAATCTGGCCTCAATTCTAATTACTACTTGGCATTACGACACTTCACAATTCAACCCTAAATTTGGTATTTGGTTTTTCTCATCCTCATTTATCATACACTAGCTTTTACCCAAGCTTCGCTCGCAAAGAATGCAAAGTCTCAGCCCGATCGGTTTACATTGACCAAGTTCATATAAACCTTTTGCCATTCAACCAAAAAAATATAAGCATAATTACAAATAATACATTGAACTAGTCTCAGCGGCTTCTATGAAATACTACTTTTTTATGTTATATGTGTACAGGACGGACATTACGCTCACCTGATGGTGAGTGATACGCCTCACCATGACAAAGCAGCATTGAAGGAGACCAACAACTGATAGACAGTTATTATCCTCCATCAATGCCGCCCTGTGCCCATCATCCGAGACACAAGATGTTAGGTATCTTATACCCAGTAATTTCACTAGCTACAGTGTCCTCATCCCGAAACACAAAAGTGCATAACACTCCTGTTGTACGGGACGATAACCGACACTGCGGTGGTACCTACCTAGACGACTCAGTATCGAGTCTACCACCTAGTAAAATTAACGGCTACTCAAATTATGTAATATTTACTTACCCATTGGACTGATGCAACATATCGCATAGCGTGAATAGAATATCCACTTCCAACGGTGTGATCTGGCTCATCATCTGTGCTGAATGTAGAAACTCTTCCTTGGTGACTTCTTGGGTGCGGTGGCCATTGGTTGCATTCAGATAGACTCTTTTGATCAGCTCCATATTGTTGAGTAACGAGTTAAACGCCATGTAGAATGGGAAGCTTATCTTGCGTTCGCCTTGGGGGAAGCCGGACGCCTGAAAAGGTTTTTAAGTATGTATATATTGGCGACCCATTTGGTGTCGCGGTTGAAAGGTCGACTGCAACACCAAGGGTTCCGGGTTCGATCCCCGGGCAGTACAAACATTTCATGTCTATTTGTAATGGTCTGGGTGTTTTATATGTATAATATGTATTTACAAAAAAATGTATATAAGTATATTTATCCGTTATTTAGTACTCTTAGTACCCTAGTAGCCGCAACTATTCAGGACTTGTCATCTGTCAAATCATGTCAACTAGATGATAAGATATCTTTGTGATATTGATTTTCGACTAGTTTTTCAACGAAATTGAAAGAAATTGTGTAAAAAGTGAGTGTGTATATTATACCTAGCGAATTTCTTCCTCGTGAAAAATATGAATCGATTAAGCATAAAATACATTTCCAACCTCAAACTGAGCAAAAAGGGAAAAAAATAGTATTAGGACAGCATGTGAGAGAAGTGGAAGAGCTTAGAACGAACGGGAAAAGCTTCTTAATAAGAGCTCTGATCATAAGACAAATGTCTGTGACACAAACTCCCTACAAAACATCATTAAATGTGAGTACATACCTACCTACATATCAAGTTATAGAAATAGTTTGAGTTAGCTTCATGTCAGCTTACTTATATTAATTATTTTATTGTTTATTTTAATTCCAGATAAATGATGAACCTGTTGTTACAAATGTTAAGTGCGACTGTGTTTACAACCAAAGTGGCAAGTGTAAGCATATTGTTGCTTTGATACATTACATCAACACATAGAGAGCTTATCAAATACAAGCAGCGAACAGCAGTGGGGAAAACCCAGCAATTTTTACGTTTTTACTTAAAATTATAAAGGAAGTTATGAAAATAAAGCAATTTGACACATGACAGCCAGAATTAATTCACATTTCTGCCACGTCGTGCGCTACGATCGATTTGCCGTTCCCCACCACCCACTTCGCACATAGACAATACAATAATATTATAGTATTTTTTATACGTCCATGGTGATTATATACAAAATGTTTAAAAGTAATTTGTTTCTGATCGAAAAAAGAATCTCATTTGACTTGACAACATGTCTTGTCAGTCGACATATATATTTTGTCTAGGTGGTGTTGTATGAGACAGTGGCATAGTTTGTTCAGTATAGTTTCGTTGTATAATTCAACTTACATTGATAACCTTCATCTTCAAATCCTTAGTCAGCAAATGGCTCTTCACCGACAGCATAATGTCCCTAAAGTCGCCGGCGCTTATGAAACCGCTGCCATCCTTGTCGCACTTCTTGAACGCCTCCACGCCATACTCCTCGTGGAAATCGTGGAGGAACTGGCTGAACTCTTGGTACGTGACCAGCCTCTTCTTATCCTTGCCGAAGTATAGCCGCACGAAGGTGCTCTCCATGTTGAACGGGAGTTTCTTGTGCAGTACCGTTTTGCGCATGACCTCCGCGAACTCGTCTGGAATTTGAGGCGGTTTTGAGTTACTTAGACTATGTCATATTGAATATTAATGCAGTTCATCATTGTTATATATTAAATTATCAACATTGAACTTCTGTTAATCACTTTATTTCTTCTAGAAACTATCTTTAGAACTAGGTATGTTTTATTGCCTTAAAATATTAGGTAGGTAGTTATGTACAATGTACATTCATATATTAAAGTTCGTACATCATTATAAGAATAAAAAAACATTATTATATTTAGTACAAGCAAATAAATAACAAGCTTGTCAGGTTCATCTTAATGGTGATATGTACATGCTTTCATTGATTTACCTTATTTACAACATATGTATTAAGCCGCATTGTTTACTTAAGATACGTGCCACATAAAAATAATTAGGTAGGTACTAAACAAAAGTTCTCGTTATTTTATTTTCTTAGTAATGTTCATTTTAATTCTTGAAAACTCAGAATTTCATTTAATTCTTAGCTGATATCGATAATAAATAAATACGTATATTGCTATAAGATAAGTAAGAAGATAAGCTAATTTATCAAATCTCAATCAATCAACTTTTATCTAACATCAACATATTAGCTTCTGTCTACTGAGTACTTAGTTACCAATGAATGTATTCTTAAATAACTTAATTTACTGATTTCATTGCAACTTATAAATTTGATAGTATTGATATCAATAAAATAATATGTATTAAAGTATTGGGTATGGAACATTATTAAAATGTATTTTCGGGTCTCACTTTCAACATTTCATATCGAAAGAAAATTTTAATTTAGTGAGAACTTTTCTTGCACTCTTCTACTAACAACTTTCCACATAGCAACTTTTATTAATTTTATCTTTTGCTCAATCCAAATATCATCATCAGCTCATTAAATGTCCCCACCGAGGGGCACGAGCCTACCCGTATAAGGGTGTATGGGACGTATTCGTCAACGTGGACCCATTGCTGACGATTACACGCACAATTACATTTGGCCGACTTCACGCACAATCTTTGAATCTATTCGCAGACGTGCGCAGGTTTCCTCACGATGTCTTCCTTTACCATAAGAGCGTCGGATAAACGAAAACACATTGGTACGTGCCGGGATTTGAACCTGCACCCTCCAGAACCTGCACCACACCAATGAGCCAAATATACATAGTAAAAATACCTAAGTCTTCATAACATGATAATATTGCATGCATAACACTTTTTACCACCAGTATGAATGTACCAATTGTATATAATGGAAAATCGGAAGCTATTTGCACATAATTCTAGGTCACATCAAATGTTGCAATCAGAATAATTACCAGTGAGTTTAAAAATTGCCTTGTGACATATTATTGAAAATTTACTATAATTATACTATGTTAAAGTCCCAAGTTAAATATCCAAACAGATTAAATTAAGAATCATATGGTTCTTAGCATGACAGGGTTTTTTATTGATAATTATAATGTTTGGGTATGTTTAAAACCAGGATATATTTTTGTAATTACTTTTGACTAAATTGTATCTATAAAATTTGAATTTTATCGGTACAATTTAAAATCAAAGTTTATTTCTTACAAATTCAAATGAATTACAGAAACTATTGAACATGATATTTCAAGTTCAAGGTTAAAATAGTTAAGTGCTGAATTTTATTAGAACTAGAAGTTGCCAAGGTCTATCTATTTTAGTCCTAAAGCTACAAAATTGAGACCTTGTCATAAATATTTCTTATACTAAAAATACTTACAGATATGTAGCTAACATAGATTTTTACCTATAGTCAGTAATTAGTTAACATATATATATAGTTCGAGTAAATGACAGTAGCCAATTACAGGGGGCTTACCGCCATCTCTTAAAACATAATTACAATAATAATACTTCGCCTTTTCTGTATTAGAAATGATGACGTATTATATAGAAATAGTGTTTTATGAGATAGAAGCATTTTTGCAATAATAGTTATCAGTATTATTAAATTTATTATCAGATTGATAAATAATAATAGTGGTTATAAAGGCACAGTACCAAGGTATTACATATACATGGTAAATAAAATTTGTTTATTTACCATGAATATAAAATAAAGACTGTAACTACCTAAGTGTTTAGGGAATTAAACGTTTTAAAGCTGATTTCCTTGATTAGTTATTAGTGGTTAACAGATGTTATATGTTGAAAGAGTAGCCGAAAAGGCAATATGTAATGTCATTATGCCTTTTAACAAAGAATTTTGCTGTATAACAATGTAATGAATGTTTTTACTTTTAAATAATGGAGGTCTGTACTATGATGATTTGATTTAATTTAATAATGGCTCTTTAATCTGTTAAAGGATGTAGATATATTTACAACAGTTGTACCTTATAACATAGTGTTAATATAGGTTACAAAAAAGGTCCAAGACTCACTAGAGATACCCTTCAAACGTCATAGATTTGCCAAAGTCTTTATAGTTCCATTATTAAGAAGATAAAAATATTCACAATGCAAATTATTAAGACAATAACCATAATAGAATGCAATTGTAGTATAACACATTCAAAAAGCAATTCAAATAAAATCTAAGTTATAACTAAGCGCCTAAAGCGAAAAAGTATTCTCAACCCCAATGAAAGGAGTTCTGATAGGCTCTAGGCCTATGGACAATAATGTGGTTGTTATCTTCACTGGAAGATACGTACCCCACGACAGCCTACACACATCCGCCTATAGTCAATGACTGATTTGCGGATCTACCAAGAAGAAAAAATTATAACTTACCAAATGCAACAAGTCCGTTTCCATTAGTGTCAAACAGCTGAAAGGCAGTCTTATACAGGGCATCGGGGACACAGAGCAGCCCTTCAAAGGCTTGGAACTCCGAGAATGAGATGAACCCATCTTTGTCCATGTCCACAATGCCGGCAATGAGCTTGACTCTTTGTTGTAGTCATCTGAAATTTACAATACAAATTTCATTCATACAGACACACATACAATTTTTTTTCCTATTTTTTTTAAAACTTCGGACAAGTGGCCAGCGCAGATGACTCTCAGCCTTGAAATTTTACACAACAAGCCTAAGGGACAACAAGGGACTCGAAGTTCTGCTTTGGACCTTGCAAGGTGGGCTAGATAACCATTTGGACTGAGCATCGTGACAAAGGCCCCCACCAGTGCGGTACCTCAGAGGTCTATTTATTGAACCTGTTACAGCACCCACAGGAAGTGTGGGATTGGTGACAATTAAATTCCAATCTGTTGTCACCACAAGGCAAAGGCGCAATAATGATAGTAATGTCTAGAAACTTACTAAATATGAATGGGAGTGCTTCTGGTTGAAAGATTAATAATGTGGAAATCAAGATAGTGTGTGATAAATTGAAAGACGGAGGTTAACTGCCAGTCAGATCAATGTTTGAAGGAGAACTTTATTCAATAGTAGGCTTTTGGGCAGTAATGATCAGGGAAACAATCCAAAACTATTGTTTAAGCCTAGTTCACCAGTATGTTTTTTTTTCAAGTTTCATAAATACATTAATAGAGTATCATCATACCCACTCACCTTCGTCAAATAATCCTAGATACTTTCTCACAAAATCTTCACTAGTGATGTACTTTTCACCATTCTTCTCAATGGTGGCATACCGCAGGAAGATGTCATGTAATTTGTCTGTGTCTGCCCTTCTTAAATAACCAGCCCCTAAAACAGTCACAAAATTGTCAAAGAATGTTATGTGAATTAAGAAAACAGACACTAATAAATAATAATTGTAGTCAGTAGAAACTGTTGATATGTTTAGTAGTAAAAAACTGAATCAATATAAGAGATTTGGACCATATTCAGAAGACAAAAGGTCCAAATTATCAATTCTTGTATCATTAATAGGTAACATTGATTACATTGAATGGGTTGACTCATACAGAAACCAAGATACTGAGAGAGTATACTCCAATACAATAACCTAAAACAGTAGTGATGCTGTTTATGATAAGACATCTAACATTTCATTGAGGTCATACAATAAATATTTTAGGTTATATGCAATATTAAAGACTTCTTTTTTGTACACACAAGACTTATTAGTACATTCAGTACTTCAAGATGAAATTGGAATCTGTCAAAACAATACTTAATTAAATCTTTAATGTAAGGGCTTATTTTCTTTTAAAATAAACTGGCTGGTAAGAAAATGACACAAAATGTGAACTTAATGATGTAAAAAAATAACACATTTCAACTGTCAATTATTTAGATCAAATCACAATAAGTGTTCATGGTAACTTTAACAAGATAATTCGATCACTCTTTTGCACAACAACAATGTCTATAAAAATTTGGTATTATTATAAAAATGTATTACCCCGCGTGCAGTCATATTGTCTTGGAAACACAATTCAAACTGAAATGATGGCCAATGTAGAGTTGACGTAACTGATAAGCTCAATATTATCTTATGTACACAACTATTTACTATCTAAATTGGCTTATTTTATTCCATAGCTTTATGACAGTATGTTATTTATTATGTATTTATTTGTATCATCTAAGCATTAAAAAAATGCTGACGTATTTTCATTGCTCACAATAGAGTAACGTTTTATAAATTAATAAATTTTAATTTCAAGGAGGTAAGGTCAAGGAGGTTAGATTGCTTATCACCTTGTTATCTAACAGACATTCAATTGTTAACGTCTGTTAACAGTTATGGAAAGTAAGAGCTGATATTAATAGTATGATAATATTAGATAACAGGTGTTGTTGTTATGCAAATAGAGAAATACGTAAGGCTGTAAGTTGTCTGGTGACATTACTTTAGTTCAAGGACAGACGGTTCAAGGGCACAAATTGGCGAAATTTGCCAAGATCCAGGTTGATAAGTGGACTATTTCTAATAATCATTACAATAAAGGGAGTATTTACACAGCAACCATTACAATAAATTCAAAACTTACCCACCTCTTGACAGCTGGCCTGAGTAATCAGAGAGCTGTACAAAGATTTAAACATTACAGTGTTTTTAGTCACAATAAACTACTTTTATATTGAAATATTTAAGTCTCCAACTATTGTTTTAAGTTCGTTTGCCTTGATAACACGTCACGATACGTAAAAATGTAACAAAATCTATTTTAGCTAACCACGCACACGCTCATGATCATCTCAACCGCCGGCTGTACTAAAACCCGGCAATTTTAATTGTTCTTTATCCTTATCACTTCAAAGGAATTCAGATGACTTTTCTACCTGGTCGCGTAATAAGATTTCTTTTTACAAATTTTGACGTAATAGTGTTGTCCTTTCTTCACTTTCTCTCACGGTCGTGACATTGAGACTTCAGTTATTTTTATTATTTATTCGCCACAGAAAAATTATTAGTAATATTATTAATGTAAAAAAGTTTTTGCTAATAGTTCTTTTAAATCAAAACTGGCTATTGATATGTCTGTTAGATCAGTGTTAACGGGCCTAACTGAAACAAATGCTTTTACCGTAGCCGGTTTTGTATGTACTTAGAACCCAAGCTTTCAATGCTTTCGTAGATAAACTTAGCAAACTAAGCTAGATGTCGCTTCATAGCATAATTAGGTACCTAATAATTATAGCATACATTAAATTGGCTGTGCTAATAATACTCCACAGAGTACCTTTTTACATACTCTCTATGCCTGTGCTTGATTAAACGATTAAACTTAAATTTGATGTGTACTAAACTTCGACGCTAAACAAAAGTAAGGTTGGTTAGGTTGGTTCTAGTTTATTTCTATATTATTGTTTATTTGCGCATCATAAGGTATTAATCTCAAGAAAAATAATGTGACGTCATTCTTAATCTAATCCAATATGGCAGACTAATAACTGTTCAGACTCATAAAATAACTAATGAACTACGACCTTTCAATAATGATGCTTTGAGTGAGATGAACAGACTTGGGAATTTATCAGGTGAAAACTAGAAAGTATACCATAAAATTAAGGTAAAAAAATATTTTTCAAAACAAGCTTTACTAAAATGCATTAAAAAGTAAACTTTTACACTAAAACCTTTACTGTTTACTTAAAAACGTAATTTAAATTAAACATATTTGAAAGAATAATTTATTTGGTTCACAAAAAAAACAAAAACAGACAAAATATGTAGTTGTGACGATGATTTTACGTGGAACATAACGGCTACGATTATATTTGTTCATATAATCATTAAGAATTTCTTTAGTTGAATTCTTTCATTTAGAAGCTGCAGATTTTATTTTGTTTGATTTTATTGTTTTGTTTTTTGATTGTATTTGACATTACGGTAATGCGAATAAGGACTTGTCGAGCCTACAGGGACTCGCCGGCGGTAAAACATTTGCCTAATATGTGCTAACAATACGATTAAACATACATATTTCCGAAGCTTTTTATCCCGAATTTAATGCGAGCGAAGCCGCAGGCAAAAACTAGTACTGATATGAACTCAACCTTTAGACCACGAGACCACCAAGGCGAATAAAGTTAGTGTAGAATTTTTTACATGACATTACTGTTAGTTTGTTTATGGTCATTTTACTTGTTTGTTTAAAAAAAAAGGTAAATTGGTAGTAAATTATATCACAATATTTGCATGTTGCCTTTGTTGATCTACGAGTGAACGCAATACCTTAACACCTTCCTGTCAAATAGTTTAAGTGTGTGGGTTGATTCAAGCCTTGTATGTTAGGAAAACACTTCACTATAAATTGTTTGCTCTCTAAATTGTGCTATTAGTTATTTAGGTAAAAGGTTTGTATAGGTAGGTACGTATAATTTGTATACTTTTCCAATGGAGCCACGACTTGCGAGAAGTCGTTGGAGGTTGGATGAGAAAAGTGGACCCGGACATCTGGCGCAGAATAGGGGAGACCTATGTCCAGCAGAGGACTGCGATAGGTTAGAATGTTTGCTATATTCTCTATGCTTGACACAGGGTTGCAGATAGCAGTACGTAGGTAACCTTAAATGTTAGGTTGGATGAGAAAACTGCCTTCTTCTGCTGAATCTATTCAAGACATTTTATGCACTTAGGCAGTGGCGTGCTTACAGATCATGACTAGGTATGCAAAATGAGTGACACTTATAGCAAAAACAATTAATAATTTTCAATTTTGTTGACAGCAGATCGCTTATGGTTTTAAATCTGTAGAGGAAATGGGTGAATAACTGGAAATCATTTAATATGTTGACTATTTTGCGAGTGGTGCGTCCAGACACAGGGTATGCATTTCTTTTTGCATATATGGAGTGCACGCCACTGCCTGCATGTAGAGTAGGAGTGGTAACAATGTGTATTCTAATCTGCCGTCATCACACTGCCAAAAGTATTGATATAATTTTAATGCAATTATCTAAAACGCAGTATTTGCTGCAATCTTAATAAGTAGTTAAGGTAAGACCTCTACCTTCCAACTTTAACCTCCCATGAAAGCGGTCTCATTAATGAGGGCACAAAAGTGATGAAGCTATTTAAAAGCTCATTGATCGATCTCCACATTTACACATTCCTCCTCTTCGCGAAGTTTTAATTATTAAACTTCATGATCAGATCAGGAACTAATTGTTTAAAGTAATACACGTTTACCAAACTTAAAGAGACTGTAGCTTAACTATGATTTAAATGTATTTTTTATGGTTTTATTGGCGAAAACTTATCTCAAAACTCTTTTGTTTGTGAGGACACTGACAGTTATCCCCACTAGTCTTTTACTATCTACGTTATTCATTCATTAAGTAGACCCTAAGCGGCTAGCGCGTTCGGTTGACGGTTTCCTGCAACGGCCTAAGGCGAGGTTTGCGTCCCACTCTGGGATACCCTGACGGGCCAAACGGTGTCCCAGAGTGGGAGTGCACAGATTATTTAGGCTGAGAGCCATCTGCGCTCGCCAATTATACGGTGAAGCTGTGAAGACCCAACAGCGACAAGTCATTCCGAAAAAAAAGGGTGACGGTTGCGAAGTTAAGTTTTTTTGCAAGTATCATTAGGATGGATAATCGAAAGTATCATCTTGAGACCGTCCGTGACTTTTATAAGCTTGTTACGCAGTTATTCCCGGCCTTTGTTTATCATTTCTATGGTGCTTTTTTTAACTCAACGCATTATGGTAAGTATCAGTCACATTGTAAAATGTCCTACAGTTAAGACTAAGGGCCATCCAGGCTAGCCATTCTCGGTTAGGCTGAAACTTTCACATAGGTACCACTTGCGTACCACCATCGAGGCCCAAAAAACTAGCAACAATGGGAACTAAAGAAATATCTAGAACCTTCTCATACCTTATTCATACTAATTAATTCTTATATTTTGTACTCAAAACCTTCGATGTAGTTGACGTTTCAATCATTACCTTATTTCGATGGACAAACATATTTGTTTCTGTTAGAATATTCAAGCACGTTGTAGAAATTGTCTGTATGTAATATTGCCATTTAAAAACTATAGGCGCATGTTAATGTAAAAAAAATATTATTGCAAACTACTGAAATTTAATAATGATTCAAATAAATAATGAACATAAATCATAGTTGAAACTGCTTAATAAACCAATGATTTAAAAATAATTTTGCTATTTGTTTCTTTTTACTTAGGTAGGTACCTAATCGTGGAAATACCTAATTTAAAAATAATTATGTGTCCTGATTTTTAAACAAGCAGTTGTGTTATTATTATACATTTTACCAATTAAAAAAATACTGAAGTCTGCCAGTTTAACGGTTTCACAAGAATGCGTTTTAAAAAAAAAAATAACGTTCTGCAAAACTAGCTTTATTAAAACGCGCCTGATTTGCCGCGCTAACTTTGTTCATCCTTTATTTTCGCACCCGATCAACTATATCGAAACTGCGTACTAAAATTGAAGCTGGCCAGTATTCGAATTTCGAATAATAAGTTCGTTAGCGACTTCGCCGTGCTGCGGTCGCGTGGCAAACAAACGCACGTCACTGGTGCTGCCGTTTGATAGTACTATCGATAGTTGGGCAAAGGTTGTAAGCTATTGTAGTATTGGAAGGTAAGCGTAAATTCTATTAACACACAACATTTCTATTGACAGTACCGACACTAAAGAAGCTTATTATCTAATAAACTATCGATAGTATCAAAACAATTGCTGATTGCTATTGCCAAAACTATCGATAGTATCGATACTATTGCTGCTGTTTATTGTCAAAACTCTCGATGTTATTGATATTCCTATCGATATTATAAATAATTTGGAAGCTCAACTTTCGATAGTCTAACTATCGATAGTCTGACAACACTGCACATCACTATACCGCCTCAGGGTTGCAAAATACTGCGAAAATGGCAACTGCACATGCTATTTTGTACCTTGTTTATGCCATGATAAATAGCAATACAGATTGTGAGGGCACGAGTCCAAAAATTTATCTCATGCGACGGCTGTAATAGTACCTCGGTAACTTACAATGTGCCATGATGTTAGTTACTAGACATAACCAGGATTTAGATCAGTGACTAAATGCTTTGTGATAGGAGTAATATCAGTTAAGGATTTATGACCCGTTAAATAGTTTTTTATGAATATCCATATTCGTAAAATTAGGTAATTGTGTTTTACTGGGTGGTAGACTCGGCACTGAGTCATCTAGGTAGGGAGGTACAATCGCAGTACCAGATTTCGTCCCGTAAAATAGTAGTGTTTTGCATATCTATGGTTTATGATGGTGCACGCACAACCTTTGATTATCTTCGCAGGCGTGCGCAGGTTTCCTCACGATGTTTCTTCACAGTAAGAGTGGCGGATCACGTACATATAATTTCAAAAATTCGAAATCACATTTTTACGTGGCGGGATTTGAACCTCAGCCCTCCCGTTAGGAGGGCAACAGTCCACACCATTGAGCCACCGACGCTCTATAATAATATAAATATTCAATAATTATATAAGTTATAGGTGTAATATATATATACGGAGCCCAGATAGTTAAATATATTAGTATGGTTTGATTACGAAGGAGGTCAAGACAGCTTGGAGTTTTTACATATATTTTTCAGACACTTTAAATTTTTATACAAAAGCGAAATTGTGTAGTCACATTTTAATGAAATGTAAACAATGATAGCAAAAAGTATAGATTCGTGATATGCTCACAAAACAATCGAAAAAAGTGTTCCGAATGCAGTGACAGCACACATACGCATATTTCGAATGAGCGTACATTTACCTAAACAAAAGAGTACAAACTGTACTCTCGTCGGCGGTTCGTTTTTGAGGCACGGATGGCGTATCTACCTTTATAAATACAGAATATCATTGAATGTAAAACTATAAATTTTATGTCGACCGGTTAAATATAGATGATAAACGGGAACTTTTTTTTTTGAACAGGAGGCAAACGAGCATACGGTTCACCTGATGGTAAGTGACACCGCCGCCCATAAACATTTGCAAGACCTCAGGTCCCAGAAATGCGTTGCCGGCCCTTTAAAATCTCTCTCATTCAAGCTCTTTGAAAAACCATTTTCTGTTCTGCTAGCATTTGTTGTTTATTTTTAACGTTGATTGACAATTTATAACTCCTCCTTATCATAACTAAATGAGCATTTTTAAACAGATACTGTGGAAGTAGGTATGTAACTCGTCTTGTACATGATTGACGCAAATTAATTTATATGTACGTAAATACAAGTTAATTAAAACTTTTGAGTTGACTTGCGAAGTTTGTTCTGATTGTACTTCTGTAATTAAAAATATTCATTGTGTATTACATACGCGAATTTCTGTACACACAATGGTAAAGGATAAATGATAAAAGGCCGACCCCCAACCAGATGGACGGATGACCTGGTTAAGGTGGCGGGTAGCAGATGGATGTCAACTGCTAGGGATTAGCCCGCGTGGAAATCATTAGAGGAGGCCTTCGTTCAGCAGTGGGCATTTTAGGCTTTAATGATGATGATGAAATGAAATGTTATAATTAAATTTCAAAAAATGTTGACATAGAAAGAAAGAAACAAAGAAAGAAAGAAACAAACAAAGAAAGAAAGATAGAGAATAGGATTGATAGGGATGCGGTGCATCACGCATCGTGTTATAATTATGTAGTTATATAGAAACGTTATTACTCGTTTTGCTCTAGCCCGCTTACCATTACGCATTATTCTTTCATCCAAAGTTTCATCATTATCAACAGCTCATTAAACTTCCCCACCGAGGGGCACGAGCCTACCTGTATAGGGTTTTTAGGCCCTAGTCGTCTACATGGGCCCAGTGCGGGTTGGCCGACTTCACGCACAACCTTTGAATTTCTTCGCAGTCGTGCGCGGGTTTCCTCACGATGTTTTCCTTCACCGTAAGAGCGTCGGATAACGTACATATAATTTTGAAAATTCGAAAACACAATATGGCACACATGGTAGGTACGTGGCGGGATTTGAACCTCAGCCTTCCCGGTAGGAGGGCAACAGTCTACACCATTGAGCCACCGACGCTCGTTATTGAACTTAATATAGTATGATACTATATTACCAAAGTTAAATACTTAAATATTATCTAAGATGTATTGTTATCATGTTACGTCGCCAAAGACAGTAAAAGTATGTGAATCAATAGTATCTATGACAGCTGAGAAATAATCTGCCTGTTTGTTTGACTTGTATTTGGAACCACTGGATCGATTTTGACGGGACTTTTTCTTACTTAAGGAAGAAATGATAAGTAGTTACTTAGGCAATTTTATTTTCCCACGGATGGAGTCGCGGGCTACAGCTAGTTGTACATATAATTAATATAAACTATTAATAAATTACCTAATAAATTAATTTGCAAGTCACGTACTTTTAAAATATGCCCAAGAATTCAACATTTAATTTGATTTGTCATTGTTGTACTTCTCGTATCGGCGCGATAAAAAGATAGCCTCGTGATCTTAGAAACAAAATAAATATCTATTAATACTTGAACAACATTTTAAGTGAAGTCAGTCGATGCAAGTGAGTTTTACAAAGCAGACGATAGAGTAAGTTTTATTTCTATTTTTTATGGAGTTCTATACTAGCTGGTAAAATCGGTTATAAGGCGTCTTAGTAGCAGTGCGGATTGGCCGACTTCACGAAAAACCTTTGTTTCTTCGTTGCGCAGGTTTCCTCACAATATTTTCCTTCGCTATGAGAGTGTGGGATAAACGTACATATAATTTTCAAAATTCGCAAAGGTATTGGTACGTGGTGGGATATGAACCTGCACCATCCAGAACGGAAGGCAATAGATCAAACCAATGAGCCACCTACGCACCTAAATATAAATAAATTGAGCTTGAAATTTTCCAACTGCAAAATATCACAGTGTTCTTCACTTTTAGGTCTGTCCGTGGGAATCGAACCCACCCAATATCCCTAGCTGGACGTTGTACGTATATCAATCATAAATTTTGTTGAATTCGTGTTATTTGTGTGTCAAATGATTTAATGATTTGTTGTTGGTAAATAAAACAAAGGAATGAGACCGTTCGAGTTTAAATTTACATTGCAAAACGCCCTTTTGTCCTGTTGTCAATTCAAATACCGAACCGATAAGAGTTTGACATTTCTTATTTTATCTAAAAAGTGACAATATTGTGATAGTATTATCGTAAATAATTTCGGGTATTTTAATAAGTATACTACTGGGCCTGCGTGGACGACTAAGGTCTATACACCCATCACGGGTAGTCTCGTGCCGCTCGGTGGGGACGTTGACCTATTCAGCTGATGATGATTTCATAAGAATTTTTTTCATATGAGATATTACGAATCCTCATATTGTAGTAGCGAGGTGATATAAAGTTTGAAAAACCTCAAAATCATTCTGTCTTCGTCCAGAATGTATGGAATTTTTGTTACCATGTATACATAATGATACAACTAAGTATAACATCCATGTAAAATAATTGTAGATAAGAAGTTAATAAACTTTTATCTTAAATAATTAAACAGGCAATGAGTGATATGGTTTTAATTAATTTATAAAGTTCTAACTTGTATTTACGAGTATTTGGTATCAGCTCGTGTGAAAACAATAAAAAACTTTTGGCTGTCGGAAGTTTGTGCCCGGCAATAAATGTTTTCTATGTATAATATGTATGTGTTTACAAAAAAAATTATATAAGTACGTTTATCCGTTGTTTAGTATCCATAATACAGGCAGCTTAACTTGGGGCTAGATGGCGCTGTGTGAATGTCAGTGGATATTTATTTATTTATTTATGTGCGTAGTAACTATGTAAAGATGGTAGTCATTAACACCCACCAAGCGTTGCTTACAGCTGGTGTTGCCAGGTTCGTTTGTTTTAAAATCGGTATGAGGTAACTCATGTGTTAACTTTGACGACCCATTTGGTGTTGCGGTTGAGATGTCGACTGCAACACCAAGGGTTCCGGGTTCGATCCCCGGGCAGTACAAACATTTGTGTGCATGGCTGTTTGTAAAGGTCTGGGTGTTTTCTTTGTATCATATGTATGTATTTACAAAAAAAATGTATATAAGTATATTTATCCGTTGTTTAGTACCCAAAATACAGGCTTCACGCTTAGCTTGGGGCTAGATGGCGCTGTGTGAATGTCAGTGGATATTTATTTATGTACCGATTTAAAACCAATAGAAATCTGTAAGACCTCAAAAATCGGGATTTGTGGTCAGATCGTAACAGTTAACAAACAAATGTGGCGCTGATGTGCTCCATTTTGAATTTGTCAGTGATGTAATTAGAAAGTTCTTTGGAAGTCATGAGTGGGGTTGAAGCTAACAACATAGAGGCCCAGTATGTTTAATCTTTAATAAACTATTCAATAGATTTTTTATAAAAAAGTGACATAGGTATTTTTTTAATTTAATTTACTCAACGATGTCAAAGGTTAACGTGTTATCAATTGCCGTATTTAAAATACTATTATCGAATAAAAAATAAAATATGTACTAATAACTGCAGTGTACATATTTTATTGATATTGAAGTTAGATTATATTTTTTTATGTCAATCTCAAAATTTTCACCATAGAGGTACCGATGACCACCGCACTGATCCATACTAAACAAATAAAAATAAAATTAACAAAGGACTTCCTAATAATAAACGTGTTTTGCCTTCTTTTCTCTTGGTCAATATGGAAGTAAAATCGTAAATATTTTTTTTCAAACTTACTCGATTTTTTAATAATTATTTATAACAATAATGCAGCACCAATTTCATAGGACGTACGTAAGTCGCCTCAAAAAAATACCAAGTAAAAATAATAGCGATTTTAATTCGCAGTTCCTTCTCATTAAAAATGAACCCGTATAGTGCTGGGCTAGAAAAGCAATATCCGATTCCATCCCCCGAGTGTTTCATGATTCGACTAAGGCTAGACCTCCCATGAGGTCGTCTGAGTACTGTTATATTTATATACGCTATGCAGCAATTTAAGCGAGGTTCAGTTAAAAATACGAGCGTCTCGTTTTAACCCCACGAGTCTTTTTATATCAATAATGTAGGTTCGATGGGTTGTGGATTGGCAGCAACCTCGTTCCGTTTAAGATCGAAAAATTGCAGCAACTATCGTGATGACCAGTAATCGGATGGGTGCCCGAAAATCTCGAGATAAGTACTTTGTGTTTCGGAGGCACGTCAAGCTGTTGGTCCCGGCTAGTTTTTTACGATGTTATACTCAACAATCCGGCTTGAAGCTGTGAAATGGGTAATGGCCCAATCTTTCTCTATATGTTTTTTAGGTTAGGGATTTTTAGGTTGGTTGATTGATTGACTGCACGCTTTTATCCCAAATTAAAGTAAACTAACTTAACAGCGGATAAAAGTACTGCAAGGGCAGCCAATGTTCTGGTGGAAATAAATAATACATATTATAAATTATTCAACTGGTTAGGCGGTTGAATCTTTAGAATTGTGTGTTTAAAGTTTAAACAATGGTTATTACTAGTTATGTGTTATGTTAAAGCTACGAAATTGAGTATATTTAAGGTATCACTACATCATTTCAGCTCATTATACTCCCAACGATGGGCACGAGCCTACAGGGGGCCTTTGTCGTTCACGCGGGCCCAGTGCGGATTTTCACGACTTCTTGCACAATCTTTAAATCTTTTCGTCCGTCCGTGCGCAGGTTACCTCACGATGCTTTCTTCACCGTAAGAGCGTCGGATAAACGTAATATAATTACGAAAATTCGAAGACTCCAGATTGGAAGTCATCAGTCAAAATCAATGAGCCACTGAAGTGATTAAGTATCACTAAATACGAGTTAAAAGCTAAGTAAAGAACACCCCACAACTTTGTACTCCTGAAATAGGCGTAAGCGAGTTGTGTTGTCGCTATTCCCAGCCGCCGTAAAACTTCCAATGCATACAAAAACCTTCATTTTCAATATCGGCGCGCGCAATGTGCTCCGTGGAACATATTTTACGTCCCGGTCGCTGGTTTACGACCAACTATCGTGTTAACCGACGAACGGAGACCTAATTCCATTCTGCACGTCCGATGTTACATCCTTAACTGGTTGTGTTGTGACACGATTTTTGGTGAAGCAAAAATGTTTACGATATTTCATTGTATTGTAAAATATGATCGAGGGGATTCTATGTAATTTATTTACGACCACACTTCGCGTAACCTCAGGCTAATTTTCAGGTGAAAGGGACTTCTTGGTAAAGATACGAGTATTTGTAAGTAAAGGTGACTGACTGAATGACAGTGATCTATCAACGCATTGCCCAAATTTCGGACAGAACGGACTGAAATTCGGCATGCAAGTAGATGGTATGAAGTTAGGGTTGCTAGGTGTTAGGATAAAGCAGGACATACGTAGGATTTTTGATTGCTTGTCCGGCCAAAATAAGCGGCCTGTTAGGATTTAGGTAAGATTTATCAATTTCGAAACTTGCGCGCAATATTAAAATGCAATCAAAAAATCCCGGATTTCCATTTTTTTAAGTAATATCAACATTTTTCAAAAATGTGAGGCGTCCGGATTTTTCGACCGAATGTTAGGACAAAAAAAAATTGTTTTACACTTTTTATAAAAAAATGGACAAAAAAACAAGATGTTCGGATTTTTTACCCAAATGTCAGGACAAACTCACAGGTCTGTCCGGCTTTTGCGTCTGAGGACCTGGCAACCCTATATGAAGTAAAGATCCTGGCTAATTCTATCCCCAAAGGGATAAAATAGGGGATGAAAATTTGTATGAAATTTTGTCTATTTTAAACCTAAGGCTGAGACTTTGCATACTTAAGCTACTTTGACGTTGGTATCACTTAAGAAAGGATTTTTATAAATTATATCCCTAAGGGGATGAAATATAATACTTATTAACGCGAGCAAAGCCGTAGGCAATAGCTAGTATACAACATGTTTACTAGCTATGCTATCCTCATAGCTTTGCTGTGCGAGAAGGCCTGTGCCCTGTAGTGGGCCGTTATAGGCTGATGATGATGATGAAAATGTGTTTTTACAGAAATAATGGTGACTGTAAATTTACATTAGCGCACATCTTAACTGACGATTGTAGTTATTGATAGTATATGTTTAAAATCTGTATATTTTAAAAATACATAATTTTACATTCCTTTATTATCTTGTGCATTGAATTATTCGGTGTTCATTTAAACGTAGGTATTTCCACATAGTTTTTATTCAATTCTAATATTTATTCGCATTTAGAACTTTCACTACAACATTTAACTTTTGATTTGACAGTGATCTATAAGTGATTGTAATGTTTACATTTATTACAGAATTAAAAATATAGGACAAAAAAAAATCACATTAATTCTTATGATATATTGTAAAATAATAGCAATAAATATTGTTTTCACTTTATTTTAATCAGAAAAACACGCCAAAGTATCAACTCAAATGTCTATAAATAATTACTAATAAAAAAAACTATCAAAGTTTTAGTACGTATGAATATATTTTATAAGCAAAATAAACGCGAAGAATAATGGTCTTAGGGGATGTCGTAAACTCCCGTTCCAATGCATCTACCATGAGATTCAAAGTCTTTAGTATAATGTACTTTATCTATCTAAGATCCATATTTATTTTATGGCACTTCTATACCCGTGGGAGTAATTTTTGGTACAGCGTCTCTTAGTATTTACGACACACGGGCTTAAAAGCTATCCCAACCCGGAATATATGCGGTTAAGGTTTTCGCCTTAGAATTGAGACCTGTTTACGACATTATTTTGGTCAGTGTTCCCTAAATTACTTATTTTATAACACGTGAGAAATGAAAATCTTGGGAATTTGAAATGGGCAAAGATTAAAGTAAAGCTTTACTGTTATTTCGTATAAGAAGTAAATATATACCCATACCGGGTATATATTTAATGCATGCATGCATGTGAAACGCATACAGGACGTCCAAATCTTTCACACGTAACAAAGTGACAAACTTAATAACTTAAATGGTCGAACCATTAGGATCTTCAGCCAGGCAACAGCAAAAGACATCAAATTTCAATCTATTGAAATCGTTTTCATAATTAAAAAAAATGTTAGTAAATAGACGTACAAAAATAAACAAAATAAAAAATGTTTCATTTGTTTCAGGTACTAAAACTTATATCACCATGGACAGAAGTTTGACAGCGTCACGTGGCATGGTGGTGACACCTCATCATCTAGCAACGCAAAGCGCCGTTAATATACTCAAAGAAGGAGGAACTGCAATGGAAGCTACCGTAGCAGCTGCCGCTACCCTATCAGTCGTCTACCCTCATATGAACAGTATTGGCGGCGATGGATTCTGGCTCATCATGCCACCACACGGAGATCCTTTTGTAATTGAAGGATGTGGAGCCGCTGGCAGTCTAGCTAATAGCGAATATTATGCAGGCCTCAAAGAAGTACCTAAGGTAGGGCCAAAATCTGCATCAACCGTCGCGGGCACAATCGGCGGATGGCAAGAAGCTCTAAATTACGTTTCAGAATGTGGATACCATAAAATGTCCTTATCAAAACTTTTGGCTGACGCTATATACTATGCCGAGCATGGGTTCCCAATATCGCACTCGCAAGCGTCGTACATTAAGGAAATAGCCAAAGCTAAAGAAACAAATGACGATTTCAATAATCTTTTCATACCAAATGGTAAGGTTCCATCGTTTGGCGATAACTGCCGTCAACCAAATTTGGCGAAAACTTTGAAGAGTTTAGCTGAAAACGGCCTGTCAAGTTTCTACAAAGGGGAAGTTGCGAAACTCATGGCAGAAGACATGAAAAAGCTTGGTATGCCGATTACTATTGAAGATTTGAATAACTTCTCTGCTGTAAGAAAACAACCGCTACGAATGCATCATGAGCACGGAGAGATCTTTAATACACCAGCGCCCACACAAGGCTTAGTATCTCTGAGCATACTTGGAATTTTAGATAAATTACGTATCAAAGGCGAGCATGAGGGAAAATTCGTACACGCAGCAGTTGAAGCAACTAAACAAGCTTTTGATTTGCGCGATGAGTACATCACAGATCCTGATTACATGACAGTCAGCGCAGAATCATTGTTGTCGTCATACAAAATCGAATCAATGGCAAAGAAAGTAAATCTAAACAAGGCATCTAACGTCGAAAACGGTAAGGGGCCAGGTGACACAATCTGGATGGGGGTTATGGACAGCAAAGGATATTCAGTTTCATTCATACAGAGTGTTTACCATTGCTTCGGAAGTCTTGTAGTTTTGCCAAAGACTGGTGTATTGTGGCATAACAGAGGAGTGTCATATTCCTTGGAGAAAGATCACATTTTGTCCATTAAACCTGGTAAGAAACCATTCCATACGTTGAACCCGGCTGCTGCTATTCTGAATGATGGACGAACAATGGTTTATGGAACTCGCGGTGGTGATGGCCAGCCGCAAACTCAGACAGCAATTTTCCACCGTTACGTTGTTCAAGGCAAGAAATTACAGGAAGCGGTATCAGCTCCTAGGTGGTTGTATGGGGACGCGTTGAGCAAAGGAAAAACTTCGTTGAGACTCGAAAATAGATTTGATAATGAGACAATTCAATACCTGAAAGAAAAAGGTCATTCAGTGCAACTGCTCTCCTCTTTTGATGAGTCTGTAGGTCAAGCTGGGATGTTGGTCAGACATACAAATGGTGTGATGGAAGGAGCGTACGACCCCAGAAGTGATGGAAGTGCGGCCGGTTATTAAGAAAAAATGTGAAAATATTAAACCAATTTTAACTGATTATGTAAATATGAGTATGAAGGACCTTTAAATTACTATGAAACATTATATAATATTTTTTTATAATTGTAAAAATAAAATATCTGAACATTATTTTTAATTAAATTAGTACAAATCGATTGCGTTTTGTATTAGAACTAAATAGTTCTTAAAAAGCTCTTAATTTTTCTTTTATTCGTTTACTTTTTGAGTTGGGGTTTTACTTTTACGTAACCCAAGCTCCGACCAATCTAGAAAAAGGTTCTACTTACAGTAACCGATAAGTTAGTCACCATAATATTACCCAAAAGTTAGGCCAGAGAAGCCAATATTTTACGTAATATTTTAAAATACTTTTAATAACTCAAACATTTAAAATTTAATTGTAATCCTAAATCTTAAAGACAATCGGAATCTTTATTACAAAAACAAAGAACAAATGAACCTTCTCTTTCGTTATCTCCGACGGCTTTGTTCGACAATCTAGAGTAATTGCATTGGACTTGAAATTAGTATGTAAGAGAGGTTTTAAATTACAATCTTTTTGAAATATACTAGAGCTCCTGAACAGTGGTCGGCGATAATTCACGTTTATTGGCAAGATAAGAGGCGCACAAAGGACGCTTGGATGTAAATCAAAGTTGCCATTTTAAGCCACATTGTAGCCAATGTGAATCACTGAATAGGAATGTCACTAATTAATTCACTGAATTTTCTTCAAATATTAAATAAAACAGGTAAGGAAAATTAATGTCGGAAGGATGTCATCCAAAAGTGCTTTC
Source organism: Leucinodes orbonalis (assembly GCA_019425675.1). Classification (NCBI taxonomy): domain Eukaryota; kingdom Metazoa; phylum Arthropoda; class Insecta; order Lepidoptera; family Crambidae; genus Leucinodes; species Leucinodes orbonalis. Next base: position 71,002 of record PQWD01012752.1, on the reverse strand, counting down.
AGTTTCAAATACTGTGAAATAAAAGTGAAGTAAAATTACTGGGTATAAGACGACCTATTTGGTGTAGCGGTTGAGACGTTGGCTGCAACACCAAGGGTTCGGGTTCGATCCCCGGGCAGTACAAACATTTATTTGCATGAACTGTTTGTAATGGTCTGGGTGTTTTCTATGTATAATATGTATGTCTATTTAACAAATATAATATTTCTATACCGTGTTTGGTAACATCTTCAACATTTAACATGAAAAGGAATATGGATGTACATTGATACATTTAGTTAATTGATATTCATTGGCTTTTTTTTTATGAGTATGTTCAATATTTGGTTACAATTCGTATTTCACTATTTAAATTTAAAACTGCCTCCGTGGACGTATCAGCCTTTATCTCCCCACTGAAGACTCAGGCCTTTCCTTACAGCATGGCCATGGGGATATTCGAAAAATGTTCAATAACAATAATCATTAAATACATTTGTTACAATGGTTGGTTATTAGTAGGCATAGCAATACTTACAATAGGAAGCATCTCAGCTGATACTGGCTCAGGTGACAGACACCTAGTCAGCACTGGTTTTCCGTTGCTTCTTCTTTCAGTAAAGTACATATGCGTCTCAAGAAATACAAAACACGTATAGCTCAGCGTCTGTTTCGCCATTATCCGGCAATAATGGCGACGCTGACAGTAACAAGCTCGCGGTCTATTCCCGTGAGGATAAAGAGGTTATAGTTTAACAACCACATATGTCGTATATTTGAAATTTCAACGAAATATAAAGAAATAAAACATTTGAGTCGTGCAATATTGCCCAATATACAGTTATCGTTTATCACACCGACAAAGTGTCCTACTGCAGAGTCCAGGCCTTTGTGTATAAATAAATAAATATCCATCAACGCTAATTAAATTACAAGGTATAAGCGACCTAACATCTTTTGTCTCGAGTGACGGTCGTAGTGCGGCATTGACGGAGAATAATAACTGTCTATCCGTTGTTTGTCTCATTCAATGCTGCTCTGTCATGGTCAGGCGTATCACTAACCTTCAGGATAGCGTCCTGACCGATCTGTACGCTTTGTAACATAAACAAAACGTTTATACAGCACCATCCAGATCAAACTAAAGCATTTTAGCCTGTAATATGTGACTAAAACACCGGCTAACCAACTTTAAATAATATATTTTTGTAAATATATACATATATACATAGAACAATACCAATACAAATACATGTTCATGAATACAATTGTTTGTACTGCCCGGGGATCGAACTCGAACCTTGGTGTATAGCCGACGTCTCAACCATTACACAATGGTCGTAGCCTAGTTGTGGGCAGATGGAGGACCAACCAGTGGTCTAATGCGGATTGACACTACAAATAATGATTAAAAGCCTTCGATTAGAGAAACTATGAAATTAAAAGCAAACGAAAATATGTGGTACTTATGATATAGTACTATATTGCAACCTATAGATATAAAAAGGTAGCAATAAAGTAAATGATATTCTGTATATATAAAGGAAGATATGCCACCTGTACCTCAAAAACGAACGCAAAGAGAAACAGTTGTAGGTCTTTGTTTAGGTAAATGTACGCTCATTCGCAATATTGTTGTGCTGTCGCTGTATTCGGACACTTTTTTCAGTTTTTTGTGAACATATCACTTATCTATACTTTTTACATTGAGTAAAGTATAATAAGTACCACTCTCTTCCACTCCACTGCTGGTTTTAGCCTGCTGGTCATAGGTTCCCCATTTGTGTCAGATATCCAGGACCTCCGCTTTCTCATTCAGCCTCACCAGACACCTTCGCAAGTCGTCGGACCGTCGGGCCGGAGGGCTTCCTAATAATGTACGATATATTTTTAACATGAGTTTTTAATAGAAATACTATATTTAAGTATATTTTCATTAAAAGAAACTAAGAATTGGCTTCCGAATGGGTCTCCGTTTAATCACACAACTATCATAATCAGCTCATCAAACTTCGTCGAGGTACACAAGCCTACCGTAAAGGTTGTTTAGGCCTTAGTTGTCCACGCGGGCCCAGTGCAGATTGGACGACTTCACGCACGATCTATGAATCTCTTCGCAGGCGTGCGCAGGTTTTCTCACGATGCTTTCCTTTACTGTAAGAGCGTCGAATAACATACATAATTTTGAAGATCGAAAACACATTGGTACGTGTTGGATTAGAACCTGCACCTCCAGATCTGAAGGCAACAGTCCACACTAATGAGCTACCGACGCGATAAGTAAAGCATTTTAGATATCGATTCATATCATTTATTTTATCAGTTCAAAATATGGCTTTAGCGTCATTCTTCTGTAATGTATGTAGGTGTACCTCCAAAAGTAGGTTTGGAAAAAGTAATCGAAAAAAACACTGCGGTTAGCATAAACATAAAGACATTGAACGCAGATGAGTACAATATTCTCTGCATGTGTAATATTTTTAGGAAACTAATATTTTTCTAACTAAAACGACCAGTATGCTGCCAATAAATTTACTGCCGTATATTATCTCTGCAGTTTCCCTATGGATATCTAGATGGCGCTTAGAATTTATTACGTTGTATGGTGTTAGTTATAAAATGCTTCATAGTAAATAACGTCAAAATATATTGTATTATGTAATACACGTTTTGTTATATTATACATATACAGGACATTAAATGTTATGATCACTATTTATTTTCATTACTCGTATTTCTTTTCAAAATACAAATATTTTTTAGTAGAGTCCAAATAGTAGCAATTAAAACTTTCATAAATGAATTATTGGCCATATTTATTTTAACCAAATTAATAATAATTCATCTTTAAAATTGAAGTATTTATAGTTCTATGAATTAATATATTAAAAATAAAAACAAAATAAAATATATATGTAAAACAATCACTATGAATTCTTTCAGCTCAACCTTTTTATACCGCGCGCAATTAAGATTACTGTCAAAACAAAGCGTGGACATGTTCCGTCAACGTTACCATCTGACAAATCCAAAAGCGCTTTACCTAAAAAAGCTATAAATCTAATTTGTCCCCACTCACTAATGTGGATGAATGGTAGGAACATTCGCGGGGCTGAATTAAACTCTCGGAATAATGAAGTGGCGCATTCGTCTTCATTTCGAGTAACTCGGTATATTAGATACGTATTAAGTTGTTTTGGTTCGGACAGTTGGCTAAGTTCACTCGGAGAACTTAGCCGATATGTTCTTGTCGGTGTTCCAGATAATGTAGGCCATAACCAGCCAATCGGAACGGGCTTGCTATAGTTCGATGGGGGAATATTGCTTATTTGAATATGGTTTAGCTTGAATATAAATTTAGATTTAGAATATTTTTGGTTTCTGACAATGATGTAAAAAGTATGGATTCGTGATATGCTCACAAAACAATCGAAAAAAGTGTTCCGAATGCAGTGACAGCACACATACACATATTTCGAATGAGCGTACATTTACCTAAACAAAAGAGTACAAACTGTACTCTCTTCGGCGGTTCATTTTTGAGGCACGGATGGCGTATCTACCTTTATATATACAGAATATCATTGGGTGTTCCAGATAATGTAGGACATCAGCCAATCGGAACGGGCTTGCTATAGTTCGATGGGTGGGAATGTTGCTTATTTGAATATGGTTTAATTTGAATATAAATTTAGATTTAGAATGTCTTTGCTTTCTGAGTACAGAGTTAAGATCTCTGCTTGAGCTTGTGACTTGGTATTACTTTTATCTTTGTAATTATTTGGTACAATTTAAATATAGTATAGTGGTAAAGGTTTAGTCACAGAACTTGTTAACATAAGTGTAGGCCATATTTTCACAAAATAGCGATGCTTATTGAAGTGTTACACTATCATAATATCAGTTCATACATGCAGATATGCCTTATGAAAGGAAATGATAAATAGTATCCCTAAGTGGATAAAAAAGGGGATGAAAAATAATTCTTCTAAACGCGAGCGAAGCCACGGGGAAGAGCAGATTGAAAAATATATCTATATATATATAATAAAGCCAGCACATAAAATTTTTTTTAGCACGTATAAATATTTTTGGGACAGAATTTCCATTTTTGTCAATTGTTTTTTTTTATTTGCATTTGAAAACCCATCAGTGTTACGAGCAATTAATCCCTAAAATCCTTTTATGTACGCCGTATTTAGTTCTGAAAGCAACGTTTCATAGCGAAATACTTTGAAACAATGATGATAGTTTTGTATAAAGCTACTTTGAACAGAATTGCCTACACTCGCTAGGTGGTAGACCCGGTACAGAGTCGTCTAGGTAGGTACACGCATGCAGATACCGTATTGTAAAATAAGAGTGCTATGAACTTCTGAGAATCGGGATAAAGCTACAGTGCTTTATTGCTAATTAAATTACCGGGTTTAAGAGACCTAACATCTGTGTCGAATGACGGGCGCAGTGCGGCATTGACGGAGAGTAATAACTGGCTATCAGGGGTTGATCTTCAATGCCGCTCTGTCATGGTCCATCAAGTTAGCGTCCTGACCGTCCTGTTCGAAAAATCGCAAAGTTATTAAAAAAACAAAGTAGATTTTCATATATCAGTTAAGGCTCGTTTTTTACTTTAAGTTGTGTAGGTACGTCTATATGTTTTCAAAGCTTTCTAACTGATTTAAGGACCCTTAATAGAATTAATTAATGTCACGTGTGGTGAAATTCTTAATTGGGAAAGAAACAGAAAAGCGGCACAACAAAGCACAATTTAAAGCTGCAAAGGAAAGCAACAGTTGCTTTCCGTTTTCTTTAAAGAAAGATAACATTTTTGTGTCTTCTTCATTTATTCATAGAGGCCAAACCGAAATTTCATGAAGTATGGACTTAGAATTAAAGCAAAGCTCGATTATAAATAGATGTTGTCAATTCAATAGTTGTATCATTATGCGTGGAGAACACGTAAAAATACCAAAAACCGCGCCAGTCTCAGCTTCCAATATGACAGTCTTTTAATAAAAAATACGTCGATGGCAGCCATAGAAGTAACCGAATGCGACCAAAATCAGTAAGTAATAAATATTAAATTAAGATCCATAAAGACCACTTATTTGTGAATCATTGTACAAAAACTTGGAACTCTGTAATATTAGTGAATTGTAAACATTTATGTATTTTTCATAGGTTGTTATTAATATCGCGAATCAAGAACGCATTTTTTAAATAGTAAATGTACGAAGAAGTGAAGTCTCCTCGTATTGCTATGCTTCAAAGGAGACTTCCACAACTGATATGTATATTTACCTTTAGAAAGGCAATAAATGCATTAAAATTTTGATGTGACTTATAACATGAACGAAGAGGCGAATGTCTAATCTAGCTTACCGATTCTAAAAAAAATGAGAGGCCGTAAGGCGGTTTAGAAATTTTGGCACTAGAATCGGTTTGATTCATCAGTCTGACTACCCACTGGATAAGAAAAATGTTTGGAGCGAGAAAAAGGCCTCCCTGGGGTAAAATAAATTAGACACAGACATTCGCAACGTCAGATTTCTTACCTCAACGAAAGTCCAATTCACAGACCTACCATACGAGTAGAAGCATTTACAAACTATTTGTTTTGTTACCTAAATGTGAACATATAGTAGACTAGTTGTGCCCCGCGGTATAACCCGCAGTGAAACGTAGTCTATGTTTTTATACAGCTAACGTCATAACAAAATTTATTAAAATCCTTTAATTAATTTAATCGCCGTGTGAGCTGCGCTCGGTACGTGACAGTAATTGGATATTACCACATGACTTTAATTTGCTATAATAAAAATCTTTTCTTAAAAAGTAGCCTAAGTTACTACTTATTAAATGAGCTACCTACAAGTCCCATCAACATCGGTGCAGCCATTTCAGAGTGTGGCGGTCTCCATTTTATACCGTAGTTATATAATAGCAACATAATGTATAAAGATATTGAATATTGTGTAACCTTTCTTATGTTCAAGTAAACCTATTCAAATAATATAAATTAAGTATAACTTACAATCAATGTATCTTACATTCTAAATTAGGTTTAGGTTTAAAGAATTTATTTCTCATACAAACTTATAGTTCATTTACAATGAGATATGAGTATTACAATAATTATAGTTCATGCTCTAGTTCTGAGGCCTTAAATTTACAGTGTATGGACATAGTGTTTGAGCTTGAGCTTATATTCATTTATGCTGTCACAATCTTTAATATCGCATGGTAGTGCATTATACTGCTGTGCTCCATCGAAGAGTATCGTACTCTTGCCGTAGTTAGTGCGCGGGTTTATTAATTTGATTTTATCTTGGTTTCTTAGTTGATATGGTGATTTTTTTTTTATAAGTTTTATATTAGTATGAATGGAATTATTTATAATTTTTTTTATGAGGATACAGGTGCCATATGTATGAAGTTGTTTTATGTTTAAAAATCCGGATTTTTTGTACAGGTCTTTTGTCGGAGTTAGGTAGGATAATGAATAGTACTTTAATAATTTTATTTTGAATCCTTTGCAATGGCTTTACGTTCGTTGTCGCGGCCGATCCCCATATTTCTAATAAATATTCCAAATGTGATTTTACTAATGAGTTATAAATTATGGTACCTACTCTTTTCGGAATGCAGTTTGACACTTTACGTAGTGCTCCTAGTAATGATGTAAGTTTTGATTTAAGATAAGTAATATGTGATGTCCATGTGAGCTTATCGTCTATTCTAAGGCCAAGATATTTTTCCTGATGAGAACGCTGTAATAGCTCGTCATTAATGGTGAGCGGGGGGAATTCTGCGATTGGTTTATTTTTTGCTGCAAAGATCATAAATGACGTTTTAGATGCATTGACAGTGAGTAAGTTATATTTAAACCATTCATTCAGTATATTAAGGTCTTTTTGAGACTCGCTAATAATTGCGTTAATGCAGCTTCCGAATAAAAAGACAATATCGTCTGCATATAATGTTAAGTGGTCCAGTTAAACCAATTTTATTAATATTATTTATATAAATTAAAAACATCAAGGGCCGATTTTCGAACCTTGGCTATGCATAAGATATGTTTGCTTTGAGCTCGCAAAATTACCTATTTTAACCATTGAGTTCTGTTGTTTAGGTAAGATCTGAACATGTCGAGTGCTACTCCTGTGATTCCTATGTTATACATCTTTTTTAAAAGCTTTTGATGACAACAGATCAAAAGCTTTTTTCAAATCAATAAAAACCCCTAGCGCATCTAATTAAATCTATTGCCGCTCCAAGAGTATTTGATTTTGCCCGAAATCCATACTGCCTATCGTTAAGAATATTTTTGTCACTCAAATATTTGTCTAAGCGGTTATATAAAACTTGTTCAAAAATTTTTGATATTATAGGCAGCACCGAAACAGGCCTGTAGTTTCCCGGGTCTGTTTTACTGCCTGATTTGTAAATGGGTGTGACCTTGGCTACCTTTAAAGAGTCAGGGAAAATCCCGTATGACAAGCATTCGTTTATGCAGTTTGTTAATCTATCAATTACTATAAGTTTTAAGCATTTTACAGCTTTTGTGCTGATTCCGTCTATACCGGTGCTAGTGTTACCATCCAAATCGTCGATTATTTTTGAAATTTCATTTACATCACAAGGTGTAAATTGGCTCAGTGATTCATTGTGTGAAATATTATTATTGTGTATAAGAATATTTTCGTTGTTTTCGTGATAGTTATTTGGAATTTTATTTGCTAAATTAGAGCCTACTGATGAGAAAAAACTATTAAAAAGATCGCAAATTACATTACCATCTGTGATTAATCCCGAGTTCGACATGAGTTTCGGTGGAGCACAACATTCTTTATGCTTATTTAGCGATAAACTATTGATCACCTCCCATAGTTTTTTGGGGTTATTGTGACACTTTGCAAATACGTCGTGATAGTATTTCCTCTTCCGTTTCCTAATGATGGTCTTCACTTTTATACGCTGTTTTTCAAAGTCATTACGTGTATCACTATCACACGGGTTCCTTTTTGTTTGACTCCAAAGATCATTGCGTAAATTTATTGAATCGATTATTTCTTTGTTTATCCAGTCCTCCTGTGGAGAGTTTTTTAATTTTTGTCTTGGTGATTTTACTGCTGGTTATTTGCTCTTTGATAAATTTTTCTAACTTAAAATAGTTGTTACTGCCGGTATTATTGTAGTCTGCATTTAATGCGTTATTATATAATTTTTCATAATCTAGTGCCTGATAAGTCACTTTTTTTTTATTATTCGATGTAGTTGGTAGACCTCCAATCTCCACGTATAATTGTTTATGGTCTGATAGCGACGACTCCAAAATAGAAACACTGAATGAGTGATGATTATTAATGTTTGTATAAATATGGTCTAGGATTGAGTGTGTTGTGCTGGTTTCCCGGGTACAATATTGCTTATTTATGTTGTTTAATACTTCATAGCCAACTTCATTTATTTCACTTTGGTATTGTCTTACGCAGTTGTCCTTACTGAGTAAGTCTATATTGAAGTCGCCAAAGACAATTGATCTTTTTCTATGCTCCAATTGCGTTGTAAATATGTCTAAGAATTTATTTACATTTGTTTCTCCAGGCTTATATATTGCCCCAACATTAAGTGATAATTTATTAATACTTATCCAAAGGTAGTGATTACCGTTTTCGAAAAGGTTTTCGGTGACTTCGTATGAGATACTCTTATGTACGTAAATGGAAACTCCGCCTCCTCTACAATTTTTTCTGTAATTATAAATGTGATTGTAATTTGGCAATTGATAAAGCTTGGCGTCTTGATCCGACGTGATCCATGTTTCAGTAAAAATTAACAGGTGCGTAGTTGACCGTATTGATTGTAATAAGCACTTAATTTCGTCAAATTTTCCAGCCGATCTAATACTTCGTAAGTTTGCGTAGAGAAATCTTATAGATGAGGGGTGTAGTGGAATTTCCTCATATTTATTTATTATTTGATGACACAATCTGGCTTTATACGTATGTTTTGTTTGTTCCCCCAGATGGCTTACTAGTTTTTTTGGTTCGTACTCTCCTTCACGATCTTTGGTAAACCTTTTATATATTTAATTGTTATATTATTCTCCCCGCCATCCATGCGCTTTTTTAGTTCATCTTTTAGTGAATTTAGGAATGCTTTTTGCGTTGGCGTCTGATCTGTGTATATATTTACATTATCTGATAGTTTAGATCTGTTTCTTAAGAGGAGCTTTGGAATGTCATTGTCTTGAAAGCAAGCTTTAATGGGCCGGCTTTTGTTCGGGGTATATTTTCCTAGTCTTATTAATTTGATTGGCTTAGGACAAGCCTCATATAAAGTTGTGGTTAATTTAATGACGTGGTTTTCGTCATGCAATTTCCTTGCATTGTAATTTTTGTCAATAATTTCGGGTATTCCCACAACAATAACATTTTTTTTCGCGATCGCAACGGTCCTTTAGCTCTAGGATGAGGTCTTCGTGCAAAAGAGCGGGCGATTTCGATGAAGATGCTTCAGTGAGTGGTGGAATTTTAATCTGGGCTATCTCTAATTCGATATTTTTTATTTTATCCTGTGTTGTAATATTGCAAGTTTTTAGCGTTTCTATTTCGCTATTAATTTGTTCGAATCGAAGCGTGAGGTTTTCGGTGGTTGATTTGATTGTTTTAATTTCAGTTTTTATTTCCGCTATTTCTTCGTATATATTATTCAACTGCTGAGTTTGGGTTTTACCAAAACCTTCCAAGCACTTCATGATCTCTAAACGAAAATTAGCGAAATCTGTTTTGTAATCGTGCTCTTCAGTACGTTCCTTTCGTTTCCTCAATTTGGTATTAATATGTGGTTCATCGACATTAAATGTAGACAGGTTAGGTACGGACCCGCCCCCGCTCCCGCTAGCGCTTGCTAATGTATCCTGTGGTGACGTTTTCGACATGATGGCTATTGCGAAATCAAGCGTAGAACCAGTATCGGAGTAAGCGAGGTAAAAATACAACTATACTCTTCACACTTGTTGTATGGGGGAGGTGTACGCTCACACGAACTGGTTTCTGCAACCTTGTTTTAGTCCGTAGTGGCTTAAGTAATTTTCACTGTGCACTTTAGCTATAACTTTAGTTATACACATTTAGAGTTCACATTTAGTTGCCGTATTTTGATTTAAATTTAGGAAAGAATTGTTAACACGTCCACTCTCGACTGGCCTCAGAGGCGTAGTTTTTTTAAATTAATATACAAAAAAACTTAAATTAAAATATTGAATTATTCTGTTTATGTTTCTGTCTGTAACTATTTCTTCTCTACTCCTTCTGTACTTTCTGTGAGACTTTTGTGCTGTACCTACTGTGCTTTGTGCTTGTGATTGTGTTTATCGCAATAATAAACGATCAAGTGAACTATTCGTTTAACTGGACTCCTTGGTCGATTAACCTGCACCACCGATCAGGTAACACGCACCCATCTCCCATAAGAGATTAACCGAAACAAATATACAGAAAAAAATTGGTGTATGTACCGTATATTATATCATATTGTATGTTATAAATAATGCGTATTCAAATATTACATACAGACATTCCAATTTTGTTTATATGTATACAGTATAGATTTTATCGCTTGTATTCAAGTTTATCCAACACCTTACAAGTGGTCGACGCTTCGAGAGATACGTCAACATGTCTTCATGTCGGTTCTGTGACGTACTAGGTCCCAACAATAGGTTTGGGAACAATAAATTCAAGCTCGAGTAATTCTAGTACTCCTATCTAATGTATGGTTTAGCATCATTGAATTTATGGGAGAATGTAGTTGCTATAATTGATGGCCGTCATGTAATGGGAGCGTCGGTGGCTCAGTGGTGTGGACTGTCGCCTTCCTACCGGGAGGGCTGAGGTTCAAATCCCGACACGTACCAATGTATTTTCGAATTTTCGAAAATATATGTACGTTATCCGAGGCTCTTACGGTGAAGGAAAACATCGTGAGGAAACCTTAATGCACGCCTGCGAAGAGATTCGAACGTTGTGTGTGAAGTCGTCCAATCCGCACTGGGCCCGCGTGGACGACTAAGGCCTAATCACCCTATACAGGTAGGCTCGTGCCCCTCGGTGGGGACGTTTAATGAGCTGATGATGATGATGATGATGATGTAATGGGCAGTGGTCGAGGCAGTGGTGAATGTTTTATGGTTTGTTTTTGATGTTCGCTGTAAGCACAGATAATATAATAAGTAAGGGAGTTCTGTTTGGCATCAGTGAAAATAAGTTAAAATATTATTAGAGCAAAAGCTTTAATAATATTTTAGTATCCGATTTTCTAGTGTGGGGGAGCCAAGCTTCGGCACGAATGGGCCAAATACCACGGCCTCACAAACTCAAAAATGTCTTTATTCAATTATGTCTTTACAATACATTTTTGAATGGCCATAAGTGTCTACTGTACTAGGTGGTAGACTCGGTACTGAGTCGTCTAGGTAGGTACCACAGCAGAGTTAGATATCGTCCCGTGAAATAGATTTTCGGGATGAGGGCACTGTAAGTAGTAAAATAACTGGGTATAAGAGACCATACATCTGTCGTCGGGAAACGGGAACGGGGCAGTGTTGACGGAAGATAATGTCTACCTATTGTTATTGATTTCCATCAACACTGCATCTGTTATGGTCAGGCGTATCACTTACCACCAGGTGAGCGCACTGACCGTGACATGACATAAAAAAAATAATAAAAATGAAGTTAAAAACTATTGTGTATTTACCACCAGTTCGTACAGTTGATTCTACATTATCTATGATTCCCCTTGCCCTTTTCTTTTTTTTAATTTCTGTCGTCGTTTTTAAGGATTCGCAACGCAACGATATTTCGGTTTTGCGAGTATCGGTGTCATTTCACATCAGGTGTTACTACACTCAAATAAAATAATATTTTAGGATTTATAATGAGTTTTGTTAAGCTATTATAAAACCGCGTGTCTAATTAACGCTTCTCGGTGTAAATGATTTGAAATCCATTCTGTTCACTTCACCAACTTAATTTCCTGTTAGGACTTCTTGAAGAAATATCACAATGGCCGAAGTAGATTCATTGTTTCAACAGATTTATTTTCGGAAAGTTTTTTTCGGAAGGATTGTAATGTCTTTTCAGGTGGAAACCTAACTTTAAGAAGCGACACTTTATTATGTGCTTCCACGAGATTATTTATCTAGTGGTTTGAACATTGCGTCAAACTGAATAAGAAGCATTAGATTCTAAGCTTACGTTAAGCACACATTCTAAAAATAAATTTGTGCATTTTATAAGGACAATTTAGTTGAATCACCTGTTTTATGACCGTAAATTATGAATGACACACTTTTTACAATTTTGATTACACTGTTTTCGTGTGTGTGAAATGAATACTCTACTATTGTGTAGTACCAGTAGTACTGTTTCTTTTTTATGAGTGTTTTTAAAATTTTCATTTAAACCATGGTAGATAGGTATTCGGCAACAAATTATTTTGCATGTGATTTAGCTTAAGATTTCAGACCACAAACTTGATGAAGATTAGTAAAAATAATGTGAGGACCAAAAATATAAAATTATTTTGTATTTAAATAATAGTCTTATTTAAAAAATAACCATAATTGAATAAGTAAGGAAAAATGCAACTGTTTCTCATAAATTAACTTTTATACCTAAAAGAAATCATCGTAGAATTGCATATAACTGATAAAAGTATACAGTTAAATCACTTTTCATTTCTTCCATCAACCCGAAACACAGGCTTTAAAACACATACTGGCATAAAAAATCCCCACCTCGTACCAGAAAATTGCGGCACAAAAATCAAAACAGAAATCTGAAGCAAACGGCACACAGTCGGAGGAGCCTGCGATAAGTGCATACAGTGGCCATCGCGAACCATTCTAATAACAGTAAACACTGGCCAACGGGCCTCGTAAAAACGTATTGCACGCTGTGGTTTTCACTTAGAATTAAATTCACACCACAGTAAAGCGAAACGTCTTACAAGCACGTGACGCGCTGGGTGTTCCACCCAATTTTTGTGGCGTGCACCATTACACTGTGCGAATCGAAGAGCGCGGCCCGTGTGTGGTGACCACAATAATACGCTATAACGTGAACTGTTTTGAGTGCTATTATACCGCTAATGTGTGGAAAGCAGACGGCGACCCTTAAATATGGCTGCGTTACAGTTGAAATTGGGTTTGTACTTTCGGGGATTATCCCGACTTCGTGCTAGGAGTTAACGGCGGCGTAATTATTAACATTGGCCAAGCTTGTAGTATATAGAATGACCGCAGATATATTAAATGGGCTTATTAAAGACCGATCTGCAAGGTATACAGTTTTAATAGGCAGCAGTAGAATTGATTGCTTCGTGTACTTCTTAATTCAAAAAGTTTAATATTTTGATCGTTTAAAATCTATGCACTTTTTCCTGGAATCGGTCGTTGGAATTCTCTAAGAGATGTTTAAAATAACAAAGTCTTTATTTAGTTTAGTTCTAAATAAATATAAATTCCGCCTTAATTAGCCTCGATCGTCAAATGAAATTATCCCCCGCAATAGTAAAGACTATTGACACAGAAGAGTTTTTTAGATACTATCCATAGCATCGATACTATCGAAGTTTATTGTCAAATTTACTATCGATACTATTGCTTCTGTCTATTGCTATGATGTTCGAGGTCAACTAAATAAAGTCAAACTATCGATGGTTCAGCAACTGTGCTGACAAAAATAGAACACATGACATTTAACTCGCCGACTTTTATTAAACAAAATTTCATTAGGCCATATTACTTAAGCGCAATTACTATTCAGATTCTGTTATGCTATTTACTTCAAAATAACCTTTTAAAAAGTCTGATACTTAGATAGCATTTGCCCTCTGAACTTAAGTCTCTAACTGGGGATTATTTTTTGACTACATTATTTTACTGGCGTCTTTATTTGCAAAAGGAAAGTGTGTCTTAAACATTTAAGTTTAAAGAATTGCGGATAAAATACCATGGTATAATAGAACGAGCAAGTATCCAAAGTTTTTTAAAATCAGCAACACATTTATAAAGAATTAATTACGAAATAATTTTACTTTTTATAAATACCTTGTGCAAACTATCTTGCATGATTGTATATAATCTTAATTATAATTCTTCCATGGTAGTGTGCTGCTAAAACTCATTGAATATGCTTCAGGATGCACAATAAGCAAAACTGTGAAAAACTATGGGATACATTCTTTATATCAATGAAAGGGCCTCTAGCGGACATATAATTCCTGGAAGCTTTACTATACTCGTCGGTGTAACACAGGGATATTAATATGTATCCTATTTAAAAAACAAGTTTAAGGGTAAGTTTTAAGAAATGTCATTATTAACGTTTTAGATTTCTTTTCGATTCCAGTTAACTGGATGGATACCTATAACCAAGGTAAACTGTCGGCTTTGTTACTGGCATATATTCTAAGAAAAACATAAGCCGAGGACTCGTATATCCAGAACAAATATACCAGTAGAAAAATCATAAAATAATACCCGTTCTAAGCTGAAGCTTATCCGTGCAATACCAGTAAAACGATCGTTAATAAAAATATAGTTCCGCCGAATAAAGCATCGGCTGTATTCAGAACAATCTCACAGTTCAAGGATCTTAACTTGCCGGCTCAACTCGGGCATTCTTGAGCACATTTTTCTCCAAACCAAGCCCCGGTCTAAGTTAACGGCACGTGTTTCAGCAGTTAAACTGCTCGCGAACACTCCCTAACTAATGCTAATATGGTGCTTTTAAAACTGCGAAAACTATGCAACTGCGATTAGTGGGCGCGGAGACCGTGGGGTTAGATGCATAGGGAATTCAGGATTAAAACACTTCATGCTGGAATCTTTTAAGGAGTGCATTTTTAAAGGCGAGGTATCTAAAGAGCAAGTTTTTCGGGTGGAATTTTCGTTGTTGGACTGTATCTTCACCGGGAAAGTAGTGGATGGCTTTCGGTCTAAATTAGTTTATGCACGATTCTAAGGGGGTCCTAGAGTGGGATTAGGGCATTGCAGGTACCTACTTTAGCAGGTATTTGGTTAGGGAGAAAGGCAACCCGGTATGCAGGTGACGTATATAGGGACTGGTCGAACCCATGGGGGGAATCTGTGATATTTTAGCTAACTCAATTTAATATATTTTTTCTGCTCCCAAAGGTAAACTGGTAAAGAATGCCTCTAGTCAAGTTCGCCAATGTGCTGTTGTTTTATTATGGTGCATAAAGAATATATAAATAAATAAACTTAAACATTACAACGATACATAGTTTTATGATTTCTTAACTAGGATAAAATTAATGACACACAGGGATATATCATATTTATCCTCATAGCTGTACTGATCGGGAAAGCCTGTACCCTACAGTGGGCGGTTATAGGCTGATGATGATGATTTATTGATGATTTCTCAGCCTAATAGGTTTCACTGGAATGCAAAGGCCTTTAGGTCCCACATAGCATGGTTATTATTCCACATAGATTGGGCCATCGCAGACAGACGCGGGCCCCAGGCGGATTGTTGTGTGTACTAACATCATTAAGCTGTAGCCGAGACTGACGATGTAACGTGCTCTCTAAAGCACGGAATAATCTTTCTCTTAAGATAACCAGGTGATTTAGCCTGCAATTTGCAAACCAAACTGGGAAAACATTGAAACTACTACTCTTACTAACGATGTTAGTAATCGAGGTGCACCAGCACCATAGTCCACATTTTTAATAACATCTTATTCATAGTATTAACAGCGAGCAATATCGTTAGGCGATATAATACTGAAAATAAATATAAACTTCGCTGAAACAAGGCAAATGGAAAATATATTAAGACGATGCTAAACATCGATACCCAACACGCTTCGCTGCACGCTCGCTTGGCTCGCTCCGCTTGTGCATTTCACTGACTGTGTTCACATAAGATTACTGAACTGTGTTTCACCTGTAAGTGTTAGGGATATTGTTTGCAGCCAGTGATCCATTTTGTTTCAGTTTTATTCTTTGTGTGCTTTCAAATAGGAGGTTTTCTTAATGCTAAATTATATAACGGCCTATAAAGATTTGCAAGGCGAAGTATAACTAATCCGTCATTATAGTTATAGTCTGGGTATCAGCGTATTTAAATAAGTAATAAATAAATAAATATCCACTGACATTCACACAGCGCTCTAGCCCAAGTTAAGCGGGAAGCCTGTATTATGGGACTGACTGAACAACGGATAAACATATACATTTTTTTTTGTAAGTACATACATATTATACATATATGTATATACATAGAAAACACCCAGACCATTACAAACAGACACGTTCATGCACAGAAATGTTTGTACTGCCCGGGGATAGAACCTGGAACCCTTGGTATTGCAGCCGACTTCTCAACCGCAACACCAAATGGGTCGCCGTAAATAATTAATATTCACTGACATTCACACAGCGCATCCGTTACCAATTTAAGAGATTGGTAAGCAGGGTACTAGATTAGGAAAACTACTAATATATACTTTTGTTGTAAATAATATATGTTATAAAACAACGTATGATTCAAATTATGTATTACTGCTGCCAGGGTATCAAAGATGGAACGCTCGGTGCAGTAGCAGGCGTCTTACTAATACATCAGTACATCACAAGAGTCCTCAAATAGATAAATACAGAAACACCAGACCAATACAAACAGCCACATTCATAAAAAGTAATAAAGCCTCTTGTTACTATATTAAGTGAAGTACTATTGAGTACACTTGGTCCAGATTAAAGTCAAAACAAACAAAGACAACCACTCGAAATTTCAATTGTAAACAAGAAACACGCAATTGAAATTCAAGGTGCCGTCATTAATTAGACTACAATAAAACCAACCAATTCCGTCCAGATTTACCTAACTCAATTCCCGCCCGAGGGAAAAACTCCCCGAAACACAATAAAAATAAAGTTAACGTGGAACAAGACATCAACAATCTCTCATCTTCCGCGCCAATTAGTGGGTTTCAGGCGAAGTGCCACAATAATGTAATATTTCAAGTATAATTGTTTGAGACGACGGCAGGTCTTGGATTCCATGGACGAGGGTGAGGGTATATACGGTGCTCTCAAACTTTGAGTGGACCGTAAATCATGCCTGTGTTTTGACCTCGCAATATAAATAAATGGGGATCGGCATATATATATAATAATAGTAATAATAAACTTTTATTGCACATAAAACATATTACAAGGGAAAACATAGACAGAACAAAAAGTGTACAAATAAGGCGGTCTTATTACTAAAAAGCAATTTCTTCCAGACAACCTTCAGAAGAGGATAGTTTCTTAATAATGATTAATTGGGCTGTGCAAAAGATTAATTAAAAAAAGATTTGTTAAAAAGTTATATTTTTTATTTATTAAGCAAACTTACAAAATTGCACTTTATTTAGCAATGTAAAAAGCTAAAACATCACGTAGGCAACTCTAGTTACAATAATTCCTTGTAATTTCTATTGTATATGTCACATTTTTATTCATACATAACAGCCCTGCAACAGGCCCAAAAGCATTAATTCGTAATTTAGTTTACTAATAAATATATGTGTTTGGAATGAGTCTAAATCAAATGTCGATGACGAATCAAGACACAGTTGGAAATCTATCATCAGACGTTTCCTTGAGATGCCATAACAGACAAGGGGTTGATAAACAGTTTACTACGAGTCGTAAATATAATTGAAAATGTATGTAGAAACTTTTTCATTACTTATTTCCGGATTCTTCTCCATTGCTTCTTCAAAATTTTACAGTAAATCGTTTTTATATGTCACCTTAGTTTCGCAGAAAAGTACTTATAGAACAGTAATAAATTACGTGTAAGCCTTCAAACTTAAGCGAAGTAGAACATTATTAGCAATTCACATCACAACCGAATAATTCCAACGGTATGTTGTGTTCATTAATACACTTCATACGAGCAAAGTTGTTTTAACTGCCGACAGCTTTTGTGTGGGTAACACATATTCCACTTTGACTGTAGCTTTTGTAATGTTTGATACTAGACTGATAACTGACAGACAACTTAAAATTGAGCTCTTTAATTAATGTAATTTATAACACTCAAGTCTTCTTGTCAGCGTTTAAACATAGAATCGCAGAATTGGAATCCTTGTGTTTCCAGTGAATTACAAGCAAAATTTGGGATGTAGACTTAATTTAAAATGACCTCTTGTTTCTTTGTAAACGGCCTCTGTAACACAAATAAGTACCCTTTGCTCGTAAATATTACCGACAGATTGTTTCTCTTCGTAGAGATTGTTAAAAATTTAATCGGTATTGCAACAAATATAAAATATGATTCATAGATTTACAATACGCTCCGTTAACGCTTCGATTTGTTCTCGACAAGTATGCGACTGTCTAGAAAGTGTATTTTAAGCTTTATATCCCTACTTAACTGTAATGTTATTTGTGTTAATTGTATGTATGATATGTAACTAAGAGTACAAAAATAATAATATAATAATAATAATAAACTTTATTGCATAAAACATATTACAGGGAAAACATGGACAGAACAAAAAGTGTACAAATAAGGCGGTCTTATTACTAAAAGCAATTTCTTCCAGACAACCTTCAGAAGAGGATACTTTATTAAAAAAGTTAAATTACAGCTAGTTAATTTAACTGTATTTTTGTACTTACTTCTTTATGGTAAATATTGGTTGGATTGTATTCACAAAATGAAAAATCTTAATAATATTAGACTAGATTGTAATGTTTTAAAAGTAAGAGGTATGAAAACGTACTTTTGGAGTTTTGTAATTGGTATTAAGTTTATATAAACATGGGTATTTCATTATATTTTCTACCCAATGCAGTCCCCTACGAGACATAGTTCACCCCTACTTTGCGCCAGATATCTCGGTCCTCCGTTTTTCTCATCCAGCCTCCACCAGCGACCTTTCGCAAGTCGTCCATCGGGCCGGAGTGCGTCCTACGCTACGCTTGCCAAGACGCGGTCTTCATAACCTATCTAAGGTTTCTTATTGTTTTACTTAAAAACTGTTGACTTTCTTTATAAACCTCAACATTTCATACAAACTAGTTTATATGTAATTTAAAAGTATATTGTTTGTAACATATTTTTAGAATTTTAATTTTGGTTTCTATGGTATTGTATGCGAATCTGAAGCAATAGATTTTAATTATATTATGCGGTGTACATTATTTATAGATTGTTATCTAGTTAATTAACTAAAAGGTTTTGTATTTACAAGTCTATTGGTTCTGACGGTTATCTGTCTGTTTACCTACCACATTTGAATTAATTAAATAAATAACGCATAACTATTTCACTGACGAACTTGTGAAACAATTGGGTATGGTTTTGAAAGCATCACTAATAATCATAGATGTCTTTAGAGGCTATATAATAAACTGTAAGAATGAAGGTCGTATAAAACATGCCCTATATTATGCCGGCCCTTTCCGCTCAAAGCCGGGCATACATCTTACACCCTTGCCTATGTCGCCCATCGTATCACTTTCAAATTCAAATTTAGAAATCCTTTATTCAAATAGGCTTTTACAAGCACTTTGGAAACACAAAATTACATAAATTACACCGAGCGAAATGATTCTACCACAGGTACGGGATGCAGATTAGAGGCATTAAACTCGGTGTATAAGTTATTCTTTGGGTAAAGAAATATTTGAAGCCAACTTAGCGAATATCTCACCCTGATGGTATTTTGAATTTTGAATTTGGATGAGGTTTTGGAGCTGTTTACATGTAATACAATGTGATTTGAAGCGGCATGTAAGGACAAGCGGCGGGCAGTTACCTTCCCATCTGAAGGGTGAAGTTTCAAATCTCGCCACATACCATTGTGTTTTCGAATTTTGGAAATTATATGTACGGTTATCCGATGTTTTTACGGTGAACAAAACCATCATGAGAGAGTGGATCGGGAGGCAAAAGTCCACACCGATGCGTCACTGACGCTTGACAGCGCTACATTGGGCTAGATGGCGCTGTGTAAATGTCCGTAGATAGATATTTGAAAGAAAGAAATATCATTTATTCACTTTTTCTCAAAACATATATTTTTCAAGTACAGAAACATAAAAAGTGGCAATAAAAGGTTCACAGGACTTGCCTTGGCATAGGTTGGAACGACGCGCGCCTGCCTGACTCAGACGCATGCCGTAGCAACGCCAATATTCTGGCGGGACTGAAAGAACGAGTTGACGTCACTTAATTTAAAATTAGATTATTTTATTATTTTACACGTGGAAAAAAAAATCAACACAGATTTGTTTCAAATTGCGCACTGCATTTCCGCTTCAACTATCGGCACAATCTTCTGCAGCGGCTGCAATTTGTTCAAGCATAGTTAACATTATGCAATACCATTACGTTCGCGACACAGGCTCCGCGTTACAACCAGTCCCTATTCCCATGGCTCATCCCGCTACGTATTTTATCCCGTGAAATGTTTAAGCGCTTTCTCCGCTAGTCTCACCTTTAACGTCGTTCGCTCCTGCGGGACTCGAACTGGGGTTGTTGACTCGGTTTATGGGATCGGTCCGTCTGCGACAATTATAGCGCTAGATGAGCTGAGCGTGTTTAATTAAATGTCTTTTACCTATTTCAATTCATTATTGGACACGGTCACAGGTACTGCTCTGTTCGTGAATAAAACTCACTTATATATTGACAACCATGTGATTTAATGATGGTCGACTACTACACCAAAGGTTCAGGGTGCGATCCCCGTGCAGCATAAATATATATATATTTTCATGTGATATGTCTATGTCTATTTGTATTGCTCTGGATTGTTTTAGACATTTATAATGTGTAATGTGTTTATAAATTTACAATTTTAATTGTACCATTTATATATATGTTCTGCATAAGTTTATAATAAGTGATTTTCTTAGATTTTGTTTCAATCATAGTTTCAGGGAGATGTAAGGGCCGTACCGCAACCGCATATCCGTCCGGCGCGGAAACGGCGCGCGGCTGACGGAACGCGTT
This sequence comes from Leucinodes orbonalis, assembly GCA_019425675.1. NCBI lineage: Eukaryota > Metazoa > Arthropoda > Insecta > Lepidoptera > Crambidae > Leucinodes > Leucinodes orbonalis. Next base: position 49,964 of record PQWD01012752.1, on the reverse strand, counting down.
GATTTGCCGTCACACACACGTGGATAATGTGTTTGGTACTCCATGTTGCCATAGTTTTTGTTAATTGTTTTTCATAAAAAATATGTAATACACACTTAGGAAAGCGTGTTGGAATACGTTTAATCGATTTTGGCGAAAAATCCCAGATTAAGGCCCGTATTCTAGAACGAGACTCAACGTTGATCTTAACTTAGAATTAGAAAGGGATGATGCTATTTATCGTATAGAGAGCTATATCTTTCTAACTCTACTTAAGTGAAGATCAACGCTTTGGTCTTGTTCTAGAATACGGGCCTAAATTCATATATTTTTTATTATATTAGATATTTAAGTGTGAATTTAGTTTGTTCATTAGTCAATTATTATTCTTATAATAGTTTCGGAGTGATTTAAGGGCCGCACCGCAACCGCATATCCGTCCGGCGCGGATACGGCGCGCGGCTGACGGAACGCGTTAATTTGCCGTGACACGTCGACGCTACGGCCGCCCTCCGCGCGTGATTTATAACCGCTATACCTTGGTATCACGCTGCAAGAGCGATTGTATTTAATTATACTACAATAGTGCTTAGTTATAAATAATACTGTCTACTACTACATTACGACATTACATGAGAAACCTCAAAAATAACAGTATTTTTTCAACTATTTAATGGATGTTATTATACAAATAAACCTTCCTCTTGAATCAATTCACGTATTAAAAAAACCGCATCATAATCCGTTGCGTAGTTTTAAAGATTTAAGCGTACATAGGGACTCAGGGATGTAGGGACATGGGGACAAAAAAAGCGACTTTGTTTTGTAATATATAGTGATTTATGTGTGAATTTAGTTTGTAGATATAAAAAATTCTTGTTATTGTTCATCAGTTCTTCTATTATTCCTATAATAGTTTTGGAGAGATTTAAGGGCCGCACCGCAACTGCATATCCGTCCGGCGCGGATACGGAGCGTGACTGACGGAATGCGTTAATTTGCCGTGACACGTCGACGCTACGGCCGCCCTCCGCGCGGGATTTATAACCGCTATGCCTTGGTATCACGCTGCAAGAGCGATTGTATTTAATTATCCTACAACGTTATTTTGGCGTAAGTTATACTATTCAGTACGTCTGTATTTACAACATTTTAAAAGGCATATTAGAGCGTCGGTGGCTCATTGGTGTGGACTGTTGTCTTCCGATCTGGGGGGCGCAGGTTCAAATTCCGCCACGTACCAGTGTCTTTTCGAAATTTCGAAATTATATGAACGTTCATCCAACACTCCTACGGTGAAGGAAAACACCGTGAGGAAACCTACGCACGCCTACTAAGTGATTCAAAGGTTATAACATACCTCGAATTTTACACATTATTTAGGAAATTCGAAAACACATTGGTACGTGACGGGATTTGAACCTGCCTTTGAGCCACCGACGCACAATATTACATATACTCAAACAAAACTTCGCGTACACTTCTACATTATCATCAGTCAAACTCAAAACCTGAAACTTGTTTGTAATTTACTAATGGCGCAAAAAAGTTACCGAATAAACGCCGAATTCGGTAATGGATTATACGAGTTTCGACTTTCGTAAGTGTTGGCACATTCGGCGGATTGTTTCTTTTTTGCAACACACTTTTCTTTTAGAGCACACATGGTATCAGCGTTTGTAATCAATTATCTTCGATCTTTGATGTACGTATGTTTGATACTGTACGAGTCCGAGCTATATCGAACGTTCTGGAACCAACAGGAATAAATTGCAACTCTGTTTGACAGTGCAAGGATAGTGCTACTTACACCGACTGAACTAGTCGACATGCTTACGTAAATACGTATTCAAATGAATATGATACAAATATGTCAAAAATATTAAATCGATGTATATACCTATATCGGTGGCTTCATGTTGTGGAATGTTGCCTTCCGATCGGGAGAGTGCAGGTTCGAATCCCGCCACGCACATTAGTACGTGGCGGGATTCGAACTTGCTCTCTCGAATTTTCGAATCTTATGTACCTACGTTATACGACGCTCTTACGGTGAAGGAAATCATCGTAAGGGAACTTGCGCACGCCTACGAAGAAGCGTGAAGACCGCCAATCCGCACTGGGCCCGCTTGGATGAGTAAGGCCTACCCTATAAGGTATGCCCTATACGGGTCGGCTCGTGCTTAGCTGATGATGATGATTGTAAAATGTACTTCAATGTCAGCTATTTATATAGTGTAATCCTTACAGTCGATAGTCGTGCTTTGACAACCTAATTCACTATTTCTCCACAGTAAAATAGAAGCTGTTGAAATTTACTTGATATTTACCTCAACACTAGCGGTTGTCCGCGGTGTTACCTGCATTATAAGATATTAATCCTGCAGTAGAACATTACCTGAAATCGGTTCGTTAAAGCGCGTAGCTTACGCGTTAAACATTACTTTATTTTTATAGTATTTTCTAAATTAAAAGTAACCTTTGTTTTTTCCTTATTACATCAGAAACCAGCTAAATAAGTCGCGTCCAAATCGTTCCAACCATTTCAGAGATTTCTCGGAACAAACAGACAGACACGGTCACAATCGCTTTTTTTTTATTCAATGTTTTGGATTATGCTCCGTAAATTGCAATCATACAAACAGACACTCTAATTTTTTTATATGTATTAATTAACGTTTTTATTATAAAATATATGTTAGACTCAGCAATATATTTACAATCCTGGCCGCAAAACCGGCCGTCCGGCGAGACGGTGCCGTGGTAAAGCGTGTGGCGAGGTGACGGTGCCGTCTTTCGGCGTCTGGAATTTATAAGATTCTCTTGGGAAATGCAAGAACTTGACCTTAAATGAAACTGAAACACAAAAGGCTTAAGGTTGAATATGCCTTGAAATATAGGTATGATTAAAATTGAATTAAGGAATTAGATGCTTACATTAAAATAACGTCGAGTTTTCAGAATTAAAATTTATTTGGTGGATTTCCTATGAAAAACACATTTCTCAACCATGGCACATTGATCCTCGATAGCATGTACCTATGTTAATTAACACCAGTTCAAAAAGTATTCACTGTCTCAAGAAATGTTTGACGTTTAATTAGAGTTATTAATGTAATCAAAACTAACAATTACCTTCAAAATAAATTTTGAAATAAATAAATTTCATTATCTCCCTACTGCAGGACTAAATCATGGTAGTGCGACCACCAAGACTAGTCAAGCAAAACGCAAGGGCACTACCTGCCTTTCTGCGAATTGTTTCGTCGTTCTTTTGAACCCTCATAAATTTGGTTTCCGATGTACCAGATAATTAATAATTTCAGGATAAGCACCAGATTCAGAAGCTTGGCTCTGCTTGAGATCTGATATCTAGTTCACAGGGCAAACCTTATGTGGTCGTCAAGTCATTTTTCATGAAATGTTTTTGGTGGGATCAGTATTGTGGCCGAATGCGCCAAATTGTGGTTAAAACTATACAATAAGGTGTGTAAATTATACCTCCACGTTGTGTTTAAATAAGAGTTGATCAAAAATGTACCTAGCTTGTTCACTATAATTGCCCCTATTTTCTTACCCCATACCATACTGGTGATAAAAGTTGTATAATTTTTGGTTTTTTGAAATTTTCTGAAGGCCCAAAATGTCCTCTTTCCTTTCTTTTCATATTCTTCTCACCGGCAGCATAGGTGGCTCAGTGCTGTGGACTGTTAGTTGCTTTCTCAATCTGGAGGGTGCATGTTTAAATTCCGCTACTATGTATGTTAAACAGTCGCCCTTGCAGTGATGGATAACAGTGTGAGGAAACCTGCGCACATCTACGAAGAGATTCTAATGTTGTGGGTGAATAAGGCCATTTGGCACTGGGCCCGCGTGGATGACTAAGGTCTATCCACCCTTTACGGGTAGGCTCGTGTTCTTCGGTGGGGACAAAAAATGAGCTGGTTATCTAGATTTATACCTATCTAGATTTCTGACACTGCGGTGATACCTACCTAGACGACTCAGTACTGAGTCTACCACCTAGTAAAATCTTAATTATTTGTAGAAATTCTTACTTGTCGTTTTACTGTTGACATAATGGTTTCTTTAAACTATTGAGATACAAAAAAGATAGAGTAGGCGCATCTAAAAATTAGCAGAATTATGAACCTGCATTGCATACCGTCTATTTTACTATTGCACATTATTCACAAAGTTAAACTCGCGTTCGGATTTCAAAAGCAATTTGCATTGTGAGATTCGACCGCGGACTTCAGTTGAATTGCTAGCGACTTTTGAAACAATGGCCAGACGATTCACTTTGGCGATAAATCTAGACTGACTTTCATTGACTAACGTCACCTGAGTCTGCGGAAACAAATGCCAAGTACTGGTACAGTTTAATGTTGCAAATTTGGAGGCGGTTTTTTATTTCTTGTGATTTAAATCTCAAAGGTTGCAACTGGGTTGTGTCGTATGTAGGTTCGGAGGAATCAAACACTTCGAGTATCTAGGGTAGATATGTGAACTGACATTCTCAAAGTCTGGAGTCTGTAATTCACTTGACACTTTTTTAGGCTATTGAGACAGATTTATCCTCCATCAATGTCGCACTGCGCCTACTAGCTACAGTGCCCTCATCTCGAAACACAAAATCCATAACACTCCTGTTTTACAGATGATATCTGGAACTGTGGTGGTACCTACCTAGACGACTCAGTATCGAGTGTACCACCTCATCTCCGATACAGTGGTAGCTTCATTGACATTCAAAAGTGTTCTGTAAGGACCTAAACTAATAAACACTTTATATATAAAAAATATAGAGCGTCGGTGGCTCAGTGGTGGGACTGTCGCCTTCCTACCGGGAGGGCTGAGGTTCAAATCCCGACACGTACCAATGTATTTATCCGACGCTCTTACGGTGAAGGAAAACATCGTGAGGAAACCTTCATGCACGCCTGCGAAGAGATTCGAAGGTTGTGTGTGAAGTCGTCCAATCCGCACTGGGCCCGCGTGGACGACTAAGGCCTAATCACCCTATACGGGTAGGCTCGTGCCCCTCGGTGGGGACGTTTAATGAGCTGATGATGATGATGATATAAAAAAATACTTTCCTATGACGTTAGTCGTTAACACCTATCAATCTGCGGGATTGAGTACTCGTGTCACGGCTCTCCTTGTCCTGAAATGGAAATTTATAAGCTGATTGGAATTAAAAATGTCAATATTGCTGAACATTGTAAGTACTTTTCACCAGACCTTTAGTAATTCACACTCAATTTTACGACTGTATCCGCAGGGCTACTCCAACAGGACAGTAACAGTAAAATAGAAGTCAAAGACCGCATTTAATTTAAATATTGTATGCTTATGTATGAGCGTAGGTGCCTCATTGATAAAAACTGTTGCTTTTCAATCAGGAGGGGGCAAGTTCAAACCTTGCCACGTACTAATGTCTTTTCGATTTTTTGAAATTGTATGTATGTTTGTATGTACGTTATCCGACGCTCTTATATGTCTTACGAGTATATTTGTCTGAAGAAAAATATCGTGAAGGAACCTGCACACGCCTGCGGAGAGATTCAAAGGTTGTGCGTGAAGTCGGCCGATCCGCACTGGGCCCGCGTGGACGACAACGGCCCAACCTTTACGGATAGGCTCGTGCCCCTTGGTGGGGACGTATAATGAGCTGATGATGATGAAGGTTTATTTGATCAGGTCACTTTTGGTTTCCGATGTACCAGATAATTAATAATTTCAGGATAAGCACCAGATTCAGAAGCTTGGCTCTGCTTGAGATCTGATATCTTTTTCACAGGGCAAACCTTATGTGGTCGTCAAGTCATTTTTCATGAAATGTTTTTGGTGGGATCAGTATTGTGGCTGAATGCGCCAAATCGTGGTTAAAACTATGCAATAAGGTGTGTAAATTATACCTCCACATTGTGTTTAAATAAGAGTTGATCAAAAATGTACCTAGCTTGTTCACTATAATTGCCCCTATTTCTTACCCCATACCATACTGGTGATAAAAGTTGTATAATTTTTGGTTTTCTGAAATTTTCTGAAGGCCCAAAATGTCCTCTTTCCTTTCTTTTCATATTCTTCTCACCGGCAGCATAGGTGGCTCAGTGCTGTGGACTGTTAGTTGCTTTCTCAATCTGGAGGGTGCATGTTTAAATTCCGCTACTATGTATGTTAAACAGTCGCCCTTGCAGTGATGGATAACAGTGTGAGGAAACCTGCGCACATCTACGAAGAGATTCCAATGTTGTGGGTGAATAAGGCCATTTGGCACTGGGCCCGCGTGGATGACTAAGGTCTATCCACCCTTTACGGGTAGGCTCGTGTTCTTCGGTGGGGACAAAAAATGAGCTGGTTATCTAGATTTATACCTATCTAGATTTCTGACACTGCGATAATACCTACCTAGACGACTCAGTACTGAGTCTACCACCTAGTAAAATCTTAATTATTTGTAGAAATTCTTACTTGTCGTTTTACTGTTGACATAATGGTTTCTTTAAACTATTGAGATACAAAAAAGATAGAGTAGGCGCATCTAAAAATTAGCAGAATTATGAACCTGCATTGCATACCGTCTATTTTACTATTGCACATTATTCACAAAGTTAAACTCGCGTTCGGATTTCAAAAGCAATTTGCATTGTGAGATTCGACCGCGGACTTCAGTTGAATTGCTAGCGACTTTTGAAACAATGGCCAGACGATTCACTTTGGCGATAAATCTAGACTGACTTTCATTGACTAACGTCACCTGAGTCTGCGGAAACAAATGCCAAGTACTGGTACAGTTTAATGTTGCAAATTTGGAGGCGCTTTTTTATTCCTTGTGATTTAAATCTCAAAAGGTTGCAACTGGGTTGTGTCGTATGTAGGTTCGGAGGAATCAAACACTTTGAGTATCTAGGGTAGATATGTGAACTGACATTCTCAAAGTCTGGAGTCTGTAATTCACTTGACACTTTTTTAGGCTATTGAGGAGTTAATAAAACGGTGAGTGTAAATTTTTTATCATCGCGCCGTCGCGCGTTTTGTAGTTCAAAGAAATTTTCTTTCTCATTTAAGAATATGAAGAACTTTTTACTAGAGGAAAAAGGGAAAGGCTTACTGTTTTATTCAGCGTAAGTGAACCCTTGGCCTTGTTAATCAATATTAATGATTAAGATATTTTTAACTGTCATCTGCCTCTCTTTTACATATCATAACTGGATCATGATTGCTGCATGACCCAGTGTTGTCGATTCGAATCCCACGGGGAAACTGCATTTCAGGGAAGTCAGTTTGTTTGATTTTTCCTACTATTTAGCCAGTTTTTATTCAGTCTTGAATAAAAAAAAGAAAACATATTTATTTAGTGCAAATTAAAGTAATATCGTACATGTTAGTCCCTAAAATAATTAATAAACTTATTTGATGCTACAATAATGTGGCCACTCAGCTTATGCCAAGTCAGTTTTGTCAAGGCGCTGATGATTATTTTTTTGTTGGAGAATCTCATGATAAGGAAGTCAAGTTCTGATGATGGAGACCAAAGAAATCTAGGAAACTTCCAAAGATAGGCAACTCAAAGCAGCTACATTTATTTTTGCTTTTTAGTTCAAAGTCAACTATTTTTTGTTAAAAAAAAATTCACATGAGCTTTTAAATTGACTGATAAATCACCTCTTAAATTTTAACAGCCTTCATTTTTTATGTTGTAAGTGTACAGGACGGTAAGACACTGATCTGATAGTAAGTGATACGCCTAACCATGACAGAGCAGCATTGAAGGATACCAACAACTGATAGACAGATTTATCCTCCATCAATGTCGCACTGCGCCTACTAGCTACAGTGCTCTCATCTCGAAACACAAAAGTGCATAACACTCCTGTTTTACAGGATGATATCTGGCACTGTGGTGGTACCTACCTAGACGACTCAGTATCGAGTGTACCACCTCATCTCCTATCCAGTGGTAGCTTCATTTGACATTCAAAAGTGTTCTGTAAGGACCTAAACTGAATAAACACTTTATATATAAAAAAAATATAGAGCGTCGGTGGCTCAGTGGTGTGGACTGTCGCCTTCCTACCGGGAGGGCTGAGGTTCAAATCCCGACACGTACCAATGTATTTATCTGACGCTCTTACGGTGAAGGAAAACATCGTGAGGAAACCTTCATGCACGCCTGCGAAGAGATTCGAAGGTTGTGTGTGAAGTCGTCCAATCCGCACTGGGCCCGCGTGGACGACTAAGGCCTAATCACCCTATACGGGTAGGCTCGTGCCCCTCGGTGGGGACGTTTAATGAGCTGATGATGATGATGATATAAAAAAATACTTTCCTATGACGTTAGTCGTTAACACCTATCAATCTGCGTGATTGAGTACTCGTGTCACGGCTCTCCTTGTCCTGAAATGGAAATTTATAAGCTGATTGAAATTAAAAATTTTAATATTGCTGAACATTGTAAGTACTTTTCACCAGACCATTTAGTTAATTCACACTCAATTTTACGACTGTATTCCCGCAGGGCTACTCCAACAGGACAGTAACAGTAAAATAGAAGTCAAAGACCGCATTTAATTTAAATATTGTATGCTTATGTATGAGCGTAGGTGCCTCATTGATAAAAACTGTTGCTTTTCAATCAGGAGGGGGCAGGTTCAAACCTTGTCATGTACTAATGTCTTTTCGAATTTTTGAAATTGTATGTTTGTTTGTATGTACGTTATCCGACGCTCTTATATGTCTTACGAGTATATTTGTCTGAAGAAAAATACCGTGAAGGAACCTGCACACGCCTGCGGAGAGATTCAAAGGTTGTGCGTGAAGTCAGCCGATCCGCACTGGGGCCCGCGTGGACGACAACGGCCCAACCTTTACGGATAGGCTCGTGCCCCTTGGTGGGGACGTATAATGAGCTGATGATGATGAAGGTTTATTTGATCAGGTCACTTATAACTTTCCCTGTACCTTACACAGACCTTACCCACATAGCGTAGAGATGGGGTAAAATAATAATATAAATAACAACAATAAGTTACATATTACAAATTAACCTGTAATGCGCACTCAACAATTGTCCTTCATTTAGTAAAAATCACCACGAGCAGGAAAAGCTAACTTAGGCTCCGAATAATAGAGATTAGAACCTTTAATTAATGTACCGAGTCCATAAATTAAACATCCAACACATAAGTAATTAAGCTAATTAACGTTGAGCGTGAATTATTCGTTTTAAGCGTCAGAGTAATTTGAATGCGCTGGAGAACATTCAGTAGTATCTGACTTTTAAAAATATCTCCATTACCATACGAGTACGAAAACTCAACATCGACGAAACATAAACCGGCCAAGTGCGAATCGGACTAGCGCACCGAGAGTTCATACTGTAGATTTTTTAATGCTTAAAGGGCAAAGAGTTAACGGCTTCTCTGATGTTAAATAATGAATGACATCGCTGCCCATGTACATTTGCAACAGCAAAGGATCTTTAGATGTACGAGTATGCTCCTGTATTGAAGGAGGTATCGCTCATCGTATCTGTAATGGTAGTTGATTTTAAAATTTACCGTTCTTGGTAAAAAAAAACGACAAAAACATAGGTACTGTATAATTTATTCCTTTGTACCAAATATCAAGATTCTAAGTTCAAGGAAAGTGCCCTGTAGGTTTTGATTCTCATGCGAGTGTCTAAAAAGCGAGTTCTAAGATTTGATAGAATCAAAAGTTTTTTTTCTCAGCTCCTAGTGACATAATGTTAACATTGGTATGAATTTTAGTTTGATAACTTCACATGTCCATGAGAAAAAGAGCTGGCCAGACGGACAGCAAATTAATAATAGGGGTCTTAATTTTTTTGAGGTACGGAACCCTAAATTTGTCTATAAAAAACTAAAATGAAATAAATCACTCGTTTTCCATGACTTAATTCTAGGAATAAACTTAATTGACGCGCCTCTGTGCGTATATAGAGTGTATTTTCCTTTTTTTTTGTAAAAAAACAAATGTTTTTCGAATTATTTACATGCAAATGTACTCGTGCTCGTTGTACTATAAATAATTAATTCGTATCGTCGACTGTCGCGTTGGAAAATACGGGATTTCACCAACCGTAACAGTGTAGGTGAATTATTTTTGCTTTGCTTTAATATTTGAAGTGAACAAATGTGTCGTTTCCGCGGATACCGGTGAGGATTAGGGTCGCAGGTTAAATTATTGTGTTTAATCCTTCACATTAATTTTAGGCTTGATAAGTTATGTATAAAGCTTTATAATAAATGAACGGTTATAATTCAAATCACTGTGATATATCGAGGTAATCTATCATCATCAAAACTTTTAATGCTAAAAGTATTGTCTTAAGTTTACACGATTCGGATACGTTGACTTTGCAGTTATTGTGGTAAAGGACAGACTAAGGTTATAAATAACTTGCTCGTTGCTTTTATAACAAGAGTATTGAAAAACTTGAAAAAAGTTTGATTTTCCAAAAAGATTTGTTTTGCCTTTTAACAAATAAAGAAAGAAAAACTATTCATTGAATCTTTTTACGTTATTTTACAAATAAGAACTGTTCGGACAAAGTCATTTTTTTAAGTTTTAAGTTATAGGGAAGGTCAGTTCCCTCACCTCGTGGTAAGTGATATGCCTGGCCATGACAGATGCAGTGCTGATAGAAGTCAATAACAACAGACAGGATTACTCTACTTACCTAGAGACCGAGCTAGCTAACAAATTTTTCATCGCTCAAATCCAAGAATCGTTAACAATACACTGATTCAATTAGGCTGATAAGTGCATCATCAAACAATCATGAATTCCAGAATCAGTGCATCGCTCATCTCTAAGCGCGTAAAGTGAATGACATTTTAAATTGGAAGGTAATAATTTCTTATAACACAAAGAATGATAACATTAACGCCTCAGTTACAGGCTTAGATCTTTAAGACAATGATATATATATTTATAACAAAGAAGACAAGATAAAGGTATAAAATACATACCTGGACTGGTCTGGATGGTCATGTTTATCAATATTACGTGTCGTTGAGATCGTGTTTGGTACCAGAGATAAAGAATGCACCCATATTTTTGTTTGTTATTATAGAAACAAACAAATCCAAAATTGAGATGTGGCTCTGTCGATGATTTGGAAATATCGTTCCCATGGGTAGATATGTAATTCTAGGTCGTTATTACATATCATTATTATGCAACGAAATGGAAATTTCCAAACCAATCCCACCAGCCTGCATGATCGATTGCTCTACTTTGTGCAATGTTATTTCAATGGGAGTTATGGGAGATTCCGAAATATTCAAGTACTATATGGCAGACTTAATTCAGGATTCCTCTAGGATGATGAGCAAAAGATGAGTACCTGTTTATTTCCTAAAGTCATTTTTAGCAAACAAGACCATTATAATTTAAAGTCTGTTTTAATTTTACGACTTTAGATAACGTGTTACTTATGGTTCATTGATCCTACTTGCCATTTTAGAATTGTTACCCACAAACTTATTATCATAGCATTGATTGCAATTTACGATGCCTCTCTGTCCCTCTCACCTTGTAGTTCATTATTGGATAGAGGTGAAATCTGAATGTTTCTCTTCTTATCATCAGCTCATTAAACGTCCCCACCGAGGGGCATGAGCCTAGCCGTATAGGGTGTATATGGCTTAGTCATCCACGCGAGCCCAGTGTGGATTGGCCGATTTCACGCACACCCTTGAATCTCTTCGCAGGCGTGCGCAGGTTTCCTCACGATGTTATCTTGCACCGTAGGTAAGAGCATCGGATAACATAACAATGATTTCAAAAATCCGAAAAGACATTGATACGTGGCGGGATATGATTATGAACCTACACCCTCCATCTCGGAAGGCAACAGTTAACTCCAATGAGCCAAAAAGTATTTTTTCAAAACGCCAAAGAGCGAAAGATTTTTCCTAAATGTAGGTACATAATAATATTCTGTATATATAAAGGCAGATACGCCATCCGTGTCTCAAAAACTTACCGCCAAAGAGAATACAATTTGTTATCTTTTGTTTCGGTAAATGTATGTGTATGTGTTCTGTCGCTGCATTAGGAACACTTTTTGATTATTATATAGCATATAAAATAATAATTCATTTATTCATAAACATAGGTACATACATGTGTTCTTTCTTATGAGATGAATCTCTATGTTTCACCATTTGGTATATGAATATTATAACATGTCTTATTTCACATATATAGTACATTATTTTTTTTTATTTCATTTATCACAATCTACATTCAAAATGTCCAATTAAAGTGTCAATTCCTATTCAATATTTTCACTCAAATTATAATAAATATTATCAATAGTAATAAGAAATAAAAATAAGGTAAAATTTAATAAAGTTATTATAAAAAAGAAATTAAGCATAACAGGAATTCATGTCAAGTAAAAACAAAAAAATAATAATAATACTAAAATATTAAACAATACAAAATTATCTCCTAAATGAAAAATTAAATGTCAAAACGTCCTCAAATATTCATTTAAATTATAATAGCATTTGTCAATAAGTAAGTTAAATAAGGCACTTTTAAATTTGACAATACACAATTTGCTTAACTCTACAGGCAATTTATTCAATAGTTTAGGAGCCAGATTTCTACGCTTTTTTTTTCATCATGGCTGTTTGCAGATTCGAGTGTGTACAAAGTTTCCTGGGGCGAAGCCGTTAAGTCTTTTGCTGGCTCTATCATCTCGAACAAATGTGGTTTGCATATCACGAATGTATATTTTTTTACATCATTGTAGGTACATACTCAGTTCATAAATAAAATAGCGATGACACAATAAAGCTTATTAACATTTATGCATGAATTAAGTGTCAGAGGGTGTAATTAAGCCGCGGCGAAGCGCATTCAGTCGCATCTGACCGCTTCCCGCAACTGTTCGCATTTCGGATATGTGTATTTTATTAATGGACATAAATCCGATTATTTCCACTACCGTTTGGTCTGGTCTTATGGCTTATTTATTGACATTTTTTATTGACCTTTTTTATATTTATTTATTTAGAAACTTAACAAAGTACAATATTATTTGGTGTGTACGGTAATGGCTGCATTAATTTTACAACTGGGTCACAGCCATTAGCGCCCACCTCCGGATACCTGTGTGTGTGCATGCGTGCGTGCGTGCGTGTGTGTGTGCGTGGTGTGTGCGTGTGTGTGTGTGCGTGTGTGTGTGTTGTGTGTGTGTGTGTTGTGAGTGTGTATGTGTGTTATTCTAAGTAGGTTGTCGAAGAAACAAGGTTTTTATTAAGAGTTCACTATTTTGGGGGTTACACTAATTTGAATTTTAAAAGTGAATTCTTGAGAGCAAACGATACCGTATATGCCTTATGTTCATGTGTACTGACTGTTTTGTGTCTTAGATTAACGTCTCATGACTTTTGACACAGATTTCGTATTATACACCAGATGGCAACTTACCTAAAACAGCATAACTATTTTATGCAAAATCAACTTATCCCATAGTCTTCCTCTTTCGTACACACACACGACGAGACGCTGTGACGAGAGTAATTTTATACCTACCGACCACGGATATATAATTTAGGGTATATCTCTTTTTTATATTTCTGTAATATATATTTTCTTATTCATATACAAAGTGAAATCGAGAACATTGGCAATTTCTCACAATAAGAACCTACTCGTGATTTAAATATGAGGCAAATCCATTAATACAAAAGTCAAATATTTTCTAACCCTCAGAATTATGTGAAACACATTGCGATTGATCAATAACACATATAACAATAAAAATGTTGACTTAAAAAATATAATTTCTAATAAATATATGGTGTGACAGAGGGCGGCTTAGGTGCGGCGGGGCGGGCGGCGCGGGCGCGCTGACTAAAGTACTACGCTACGCTGACTATAATAAATTATCGAATTGCTGAATGCAATGCGACAATTTACTTATTTATCATTTATTTTGTAAAACTTTAAGGATTAATCAATATGGTATTAGGTTTCCATAAAAACATTCAATAATATGAATACAATAATAGGCCGAATGCCAATAATAAAAATTCATAAAAAGATTATACAGGATAATCTTTTTATACCACCAAAATGAACAAAAACTACTTTTCTTACTTTGTTTCCTTTTGTTTTGGCCAGCTGGAAGAAATTTCATTGTGAAATAAGCTGTGCCTTTGTACGTACTTTTCCATGTTTATTGTGTTTTGTCTTTTCTGTGTGTGCATAAATTGTTAAATAAATAAATAAAAAACATCAATGTTGTCCCAAAATTACGATGACGGCAATCAACTCACGCCGTTTCCGCATTATTCACCCAAAATGCAATTATCGTGACAACACAGAAACAACTGTTACGCATCGTATATGTAGACGTCCTTTGTCGTCCTTTACACGGTCAATTGATATTCATTAAAACAGTCCCAATTAACAGATGGGAACACCCGATTGAATTGTAAAACATTTTCAGTTCAGACCGGCTTGGGCTATTATGATTGGTCGAAAGGCGAACGGTTCGCGATAAAACCGATAATTATTTGTATAGATAATTGCATGTTAATTCAATAATTTAGATTTTGCAGATGCTTTCGACGCTAGGGATCGGACGCCGTGGAAAACATTAGGGGAGTCCTTAGTTCAGCAGTTGATGTATTTAAAATTAGGCTGTAAAGGTGATGATGAATGTGATTGTAATTAAGTTCACATGACTATATTTGACTTTTATGTTATCATCATTAACTCATTATACGTCCTCACCCAGGGCCACGAGCCTACCCGTATAGGGTGTTTAGGCCTATGTCGTTCACGTAGGCTCAGTGCGTATTGGCCGACTTCACTCACAACCTTTGAATTTCCTTCGTAGGCATGCACAGGTTTATATGTTTGTATTTAAATACAGAATTTATGCAAATATATAATTTTGGTAATTTAGGACGCGTCTCCTGCCATAATAGTTATATAATAAATTTTGAATAGCTGTTTTACTAATGCCTAAATAGATGAACCAATTGATGACAAGGCTAAGGTAGTGGTTGTAGCCGATGGATGATCCTGTTAAGGAACCAAAAATGAATAGTACAAAGATTCCCAACGTGAAGCCATCGACCCCTAGGGCACGTAGCGATCAAAGCCGAACACTATGCCTACTAGAGCACGGAAATATTTTGACTGATAAATGCTCCACTTTTAACTATGTAAAAATTCTTGGAATCTTAATTTGACTCACTTCCCGGTTTTGGATTAGAGTTAAATTTTGCATACGATCTGAGTTCAAATGACAATACATGACTAGCTATGAAAATTGTATTTTTTAGTAATTGGATTTTTGAAAACGACTCAAATAAAAATTAAACTAAAACAACATTACTTAATAAACAATCCTTAAAACAACCGACTAAAGTACAACATCGCGCGTCCGAATAACCCGTCGTGTCTGCTATTCCATTTGTTTTCAAGTCGTCGCTTACAATTTAGCAATGCATGAATTATCACTTGTATTCAAAGTAAAGTGGAACTTTAAATTGATTTCGTCGTTGCGCTTTGTAGGCGAGTCTCGCACAAACGGTCCATTGTGGAGGTTGAATCAAAACGTTCAGCCGAATTGTTGGCGGGAAGACGCCTATTAAATTAGTCTCTTGATTACTTTGGATTACAACATAGGTTTTGTGTTATTATTCATAATTACATCGATCGAAATAGGAAGACCTTGGTAATGTTTTTGGTTGTAATTAGTTGAAAGAGCTTGTAATAGATATCTATTTAAAAATCGTTTTATTAATTATTTTGTATCTAACTGACATAATTGAAATACGAAGGTATAAAAATTATATGTGTCAAAGAAGACAAAGTTGACAAAAATGGCGTTGATATTCAGAGATAAGAGATACATGAAAATAACGCGTTACACGTCACAATAAAGCAGTATCAACGTTTCCTGTTAAAATACTGCCGTCAGTTTTTAACTATTTACGTGCGTGTGTATGTGTGCGACGTGTGGGGACGGCAGAATAGAATACTTGTGTCCCCACCCCTACTCCTCCCGAGGGTGTCGTAGGAGCCGACTAAGGGATCTTATACCGGATGGTGGGCAGCAGCGCCATCCTGCGTACTGGTCCACACTGAGGTCACCAACCCGCCTGCCCAGCGTGGTGACTACGGGCATTTACCCCCATGAGTAGCGCCAACCAGAATCGGCCCCCAGTTCCCGGCAGCCCCACTATTCCCGACCACGGCAGCGGTCGCGGTCACGGTGGGGCGGGGAGTGCGAAGAATCCCCGGGTTACGAAAGGCTGCCTCAAAAAACTGACATTGGCTACGTATAATGGACGCACGATACGGCTGGACCATCACCTCTCCGAATTGGAAGAAGAGCTAAGTCATATTAACTGGAGCATACTGGAGGACACGATGACCCTGGACTCCGGAAACTTGCTCTACTTCCGAGAAGGTGATAGGGTTTCCCAGGGTGGTGTCGGTTTTCTGGTTCACAAGTCCCTTGTCAGCAACGTTGTGGAAATCAGTAGTGTGTCGAACCGGGTAGCGTACCTTGTACTTAAACTCACCGACAGGTACTCCCTGAAGGTGGTACAGGTATATGCGCCGACCTCGTCACACTCTGACGAAGAGGTTGAAGCCGTGTATGAGGATATCTCCAGAGCCATACATGGCACAACTTCGACCTTCTACAATGTTGTTATGGGGGACTTCAACGCTAAAGTGGGAGTACAAGAACGCGGCGAATCGAAAATCGGACTTCATGGATTGGGGCGCAGGAATCACAGGGGCAGATGCTGGTCAACTTCCTCGAAATGGAGGGGCTCTTCTTGATGAATTCTTTCTTTAAGAAGAAGCCCCAGAGAAGATGGACCTGGCAGAGCCCGAACACTGTGACAAGGAACGAGATAGATTTTATTATGGCGGATAAGCGACATATATTTAAAGATGTCTCAGTGGTCAACAGGTTTAAAACCGGTAGTGATCACCGACTTGTCCGAGGCACTTTGAATATATGTTTTCAGGCTGAACGGTCTCGCTTAATAAAATCTACTCTCAGACCTTCGCCGCTCCAAATACACGTGGGTCCGAACAGTTCCAATTGGAACTTCAAAATCGATTCGACTTGCTGGAAACCACTGGCGACGTGGATAACCGACAAGGCGGTGTGTACACTGGGTCGCAGGCATTTCCCGCCGATGAAACGAGCTAAGTCGTCCAAACTTTCTCCCGAAACCCTGGATTTGATGAGGCTGAGACGCGAGATGCCATGCTGCTGCTTCCATCAGGCAAGGATACGAAAACTCGTTCGCAGGGACCTCCGCTGTTTCAATACAAGGTTCATTATGGACCTTATTAAACAGAACAGGGGACCCAAAGTTTTCCAAAAACCACTTGGGAAGAGCCATCTGGTTAAGCTTAAGACAGCAGATGGGCAAGCGACTCGCCCACAGATCCTGGAAGAGGTTGAGATATTCTATGGACGACTGTATTCATCGAGCGCTCATCAGCCACAGACCGAGGACACCGAAGATCCACGTGCCCCACTAAGGCGCAGTGGCATTAGTGCAGCACTGGAGCAACTCAGGAATGGGAGGGCCCCGGGGGATGACGGTATTACGACAGAGCTCCTAAAAGCCGGTGGACAGCCCGTCCTTAGGGCATTAGTTGAGCTCTTTAATGCCGTCATCACCAAGGAACTACACCAGAGGTCCAGAAGCGTTGTCGTCTTTTCTTCAAGAAGGGTGACAAAACTTTCTTGAAGAATCACAGACTGATAGCGCTTCTGAGCCACGTCTATAAGTTATTTCCAGAGTTGTAGCGAACCGTCTCGCCATAGACTTGACGAATTCCAACCACCGGAGCAGGCTGAGTTTCGAAAAGGCTACAACACCGTGGACCACATCCATACTGTTCGGCAGCTTATACAGAAGACCGAAGAGTATAACCAGCCGCTGTGTATGGCATTTGTGGACTACGAGAAAGCCTTCGACTCCGTCGAAACCTGGGCTGTTCTGGAGGCTCTGCAGCGATGCGGTATCGACTGGCGATATATCGAGGTGATGAAGTGTCTCTCCAACGCAGCGACGATGACCGTTCAGATCCAAGACCAGCGGACAAGACCCATCCAATTGCGTCGTGGTGTGAGACAGGGGATGTAATATCCCCGAAACTGTTCACAAACGCATTGGAGGATGTCTTCAAGACCCTGGACTGGTCTGAACGAGGCGTCAACGTCAATGGAGAGTATATTTCTCATCTTCGTTTTGCTGACGATATCGTCATCGTGGCAGAGTCATCGGAAGAGCTTGCGGAGATGCTGAACAGCCTAAATGAATCTTCCCGACGAGTTGGGCTTGGCATGAATTTGGACAAGACGAAAGTCATGTTCAACAGTCGTGTCATGCCACAACCGATATGCGTCGATGGCGTCCGTCTCGAGGTTGTGCAGGAGTATATCTACCTGGGCCAAACCATCCAACTTGGCCGGCATAACTTCGAGAAGGAGGCTAGTAGGAGGGTTCAGTTGGGCTGGGCGGCATTCGGTAAGCTACGTCATGTCTTAACGTCAACTATTCCGCAATGCTTAAAGACGAAAGTCTTTGAGCAATGCGTCCTACCCGTGCTAACATACGCAGCTGAGACATGGACACTGACTGCGGGATTGGTTCACAAGTTCAAAGTCACTCAACGCGCAATGGAGCGAGCTATGCTTGGAGTCTCTCTTAGGGATAAGATCAGAAATGATTTAATCCGCAAGAGAACTAAAGTTACCGACATAGCCCGCCGGATCAGCAAGTTGAAGTGGCAGTGGGCTGGTCACGTATGTCATAGAACCGATGGCCGTTGGAGCAGACGAGCTCTGGAGTGGAGACCGCATCTTGGCAAGCGTAGCGTAGGACGCCCTCCGGCCCGATGGACCGACGACTTGCGGAAGGTCGCTGGTGGGAGCTGGATGAGAAAAGCGGAGGACCGGGATATCTGGCGCAAAATGGGGGAGACCTATGTCCAGCAGTGGACTGCGATAGGTTGAAGAGAGTATGTGTGCGAGCGTTAATAAAACGAACTCTAATGAACACATATCTTGAGTGTGGTTCGAAAGGCATCTTAAGCTTTTTTTCAAATTGACTACTGCTGTTGGCCCAGATGGCCTCCAAAGCTTCAATGGGCAAGCTTTTGACCCCGGCTAGTCATTGAAACCTTTCACATTCTACATGGTGCTCTACCGCCAAATCTACCCTTCGCTATGCTGTGTGAGAAGGCCTGTTCTCTGCAGTGGATCGTTTAACCCTTTTAATGCCAATGACAATAGAATAGATTTTCTATTGTGTCTGGATCATGGGTTAAAGGCAGCTTTTCAGCTTTTTTATATTTCTTGTTTACAAACCCACCCGATTTATTAGTGTCCGGAGTGTGATAAAACACCGCGTTTACTGCTTAAAACTACATCAAATGAATGCGCTAACATAAATATTTGTAATGTGAAAACTTTTTTCGTGCTAAAGTATTTTACGTTGCGTTGGAATTTCCACCTTTGGGGGTGTGTTAAGGTGTTTTATATTTAAAAAATAACAACACACAACGCAGAAAAGGATAGTTTTAACTCACTTATGTTGACATTCTAATTTGTGAGTAAACATAAAAATATTTTATTGTTTTCGATAACTTAACGTTTATATGTATACATCTGAGATACTTCCTAGGTTGCGGAAGTAATGTTGAGGTGACTGTTTATCCATTATTTTAAAGTAACATTATATACAATCAAAAGCAGTTTACAATTCGATATCCGAGATACCCACGGCATACGTAGCCGGCAAGTATCGTGTAGCTTTTCTTCCCAAACATATAGTACGTTTTCTAGCCCGCAACGCCCTAAGCTGAGGCGCAGTTCCGCCCTGGGACGCCCTTAGGCTCGTTGTGTAAATGTTTATTGCTATAAGCCATCGACACTTGTGAATTACCAGTCGAAGCTAGCAACAGTGTATAAAGTGCCGGCAATACATCCCTGTGACCTCAGCTGGAGCGTCGGTGGTTCAATAGTGTGGACTGTCGCTTTCCTACCGGAAGGGCTGGTTCTAATCCCGACACGTACCAATGTGTTTTCGAATTTTCGAAAAGATATGTACGTTATCCGACGCTCTTACGGTGAAGGAAAAACATCGTGAGGAAACCTACATGCACGCCTGCGAAGAGATTCGAAGGTTGTGTGTGAAGTTGTCCAATCCGCACTGGGCCCGCGTGGACGACTAAGGCCTAATCACCCTATACGGGTAGGTTCGTGCTCCTCGGTGGGGACGTTTAATGAGCTGATGATGATGACCTCAGCTGTTGCAAATGTCCATGGGCGGCGGCAACACTTTCCATCTGGTGAACCGCATGCTCGTTCGCCTTCCATGATATAATGAAGTCCAATATTTAGAAACAAAGGTGAAAGGAGTCAAATACAGTAACAATTACGGAAAATAAAATCCATATGTAGGGATTCCTTCGACTTTAATTTACAGTGCACGAAAAGAAAACAAATAAAACACCTCGCATTTTCACAAGTCGCATACACTTTAATATATAGATACATTCGAGTCGCAGCTGTTACATGTTTCAGTTAACTTAACACAAGGTGTGCGCACTTGAAATTCCATTACATTTTGTGTTAATTAAAAGCTTTATATTATGTGTGCGTGGAATGTTATGAAAACGTGGATGAGGGGTTTCAAATCTTTTGTACTGGTAGGACATCCTGCAGTGTAAAACTATTGTAAGGAAAGGTTAAGGAAAATGAGTACACAACTTACCTAATATTAAGTAATATCATAATCCATGGACATTCGTTCACCATTCGTGTATTCGTGTAGATTCAGCTAAATAAATGCGAAAAATCGAATATCCTTCCTTCCCTATTTGGTTTAGGGGTGGACTTTTGTTTCTGATAAATAGTTTCTGAAAAATAGTCCGCATACCAAATTTTAGCGTTGTACTACAAAAATTGCGGAATGTTCCATACAAACTCCCAACCCCATTTAAGGGAAGTGGGGGGTGAAAACGGAAGTAGCCTAAAACCTATTCTAGTTACCTTCTAGCAACATACCAAGTTTCAATAAAATCTACCTTAAAACTGCGAAAAATCGGATATGATATTTCCTCCCCTATTTAAAGGGTTTGGGGGTGGATTTAAAAAAATATATGCCATATTTTTTCGTTTCTGACAAATAGTCCGCATACCAAATTTCAGCGTCATACTACTTTTTTTTGTTATCATCTATTTAAATTTATATAATACTTAACTGCTTAATAGTACTTTTGTAGATTATTATTTTTACCAAACTTAATATGATAAAATTGAAATATATTTGCTCTATATAATTATTTTTTACAAATGATTCTGTATTAAACACATTTTTTTTTAAAAGAGTAACTACTGGTTTCTTGCTAGTTTCTTCTCAGTGGAAAACTACCTCCCGAACCAGTAGCTTATTTCTTCATAAGTGTTCTGTAAGGACCTAAACTGAAAAAACAATTTTCATTTCAATTATGTTTTCTACAGCCGGTAGAAGCTAGATCCGTTGCAATGGTAAACTGATAATAAAATTGACAACAGGAAACAAATAAAAGAATGAAATTATTGTAGATAATAGCGGACTTCCCAACCATTAAAAGGGTCGTCAAGTTTGCTCACTTGCTTATACGACCAAACTTTTATATTCTCCCCTTTGAAACAATAAAAATCAACATAATGCCAAAATATCACCACTGTTACAAGTTTCTCTTTTCATCCATTCATTTCAGTGAGAACGACGTCGTCACTTGCAACTTCTTAGCACTTAAAAGTAACAAAGCGACGACAGCAAAGTTATTCTGTAAATCTCAGTTAACCTGACATGGGCGAGATGAAAGAGAAACCCCATAAAAATGCGTAGAAAAAGTCTCTCGGGCTTACAATTTTTGTAGAATTCGTCTCTTCTTTTGAACGAAATAGATTTTATATTTTGATAATTCAGCTTGCTCTGTATCTATATTAAGTAAGATATGCAAGGTAAGTGATACTACCTCCCAAACATGATGGTCTTTTACCAGAAGATCATATTGTTTGACCTCATTTGGCGAAACCGGCCTATACGTACCGGAATATTGCTCTCCTTTACTTAAAAATGTCTTATTTATATTGTTAATGAGCGTGTAGAACTAAAAGTATTACACCAACATAATACATGCTATTTAATTGCAAACATTTGCTTAATGGACGAGCAACTTTTCATAAAATAATTGTCTAATATTTAAAGTAGAACCAAAGTAGAGTAGTTAGATTGTCTTAACCATGGAAATAATCTCCGTATTTTTCTTTCGAGAATATTATGAACTTCTTGTAGAGTTTAACTATTAGACGTTATAACTTAATGTTCATGAAAAAGTAAACGAAGTTCATAAGTAGGAAATAAGTATCAAGTCTTAAGTACAAACATAAATGGAAATGCTGATAGAAACCTATTGTTTGGGTTGTTTGATAATGTTCATTTTAAACTGTTAACATTATAGGACGTTGGGAAGTTTAAAAGATATTATGAAGAATATAATGTATTATTTTGTAAAACAATATACCTAAGTTAAGATATTTTAGTACATTTAAGTTAAATTACTTGCGTCCGTCGCCCAAGACGGCAGATGTAAAGTCTCTTATATTAAGTAATTTCATTAACTTGAGTGCCCTCTTACTAAAACACAGTGCATAGCCCTCCTATTTGGAATGTAAGAAGCAAATGTTTTATTTCTTATAGTAAAACCATAATAATATATTTTGTTAAATTTATTTAAAAAAAACGTTTCAATCGACCATCATCTGCATCCCACTGCAAAGCGCAACATAGATATGGGGTGATAGGGATGGTCCGAGGGCACAATTGTAGATTCTTCGATTTGAATGACTGTTTTTGAAGCTGGAAGGAAGTATTCGTTACCGAAGGTTTGACGTGCCCTCAGATAGGTTGATGATAATGATACTCTTATTACTTTCGTTTAGTAAGTAGATGACTTGATACTGAGTCGTCTAAGTAGGTAATAGAGCTTCAGTGTTTCTTGTGGACTGTTACCTTCCGATCTAGAGAGTGCAAGTTCAAATACCGCCACATACCAATGTCTGTGATTAAAAAATATACAAAAAACAAGTAAGTTCGAAGATACAGAGAAAACCATTATCTATCAATGCGTGCATCTACTTTTATATATTTTTATCACCATTATTTATACTATATCAAACGAATACGCCATCACAACAAGGAAACCGTAAATCTTCCAATACTGAGATTAATTGCCTTCGCCGACTCTATTTTATAGTATCCCCGGTTGATACATATGGCGTAAGCCTCACTATACGCCCTGTCCGTGGCAACTCGGGATTACGCAGCCCATTAAGGTTGTTATCTTTTAATCACTCGCAATGAGGAAGATAACTCAAGTCCACACCTCGGCCTGTAATAAGCCCGGCGACTAATGAGAAAAATAATGGCGGCTTTTATCTGAGAACTGTATTGGGCTTATGTATCCGTTATCGCACGCCGCACGAGGTCACAGATATAGTTTTGTGGGGAAAAAATGTGCTAGAAGCGTGATTTGGTATTATTTTACGAAATCTCTAGTTTATCGTCCGATTGTGAGGCAGTCGGTTCGTTTAATTATCTATCCTTGTCATATCCTCGATTTTCACGATGTTGTTAATGGCTTATTTGCTCGAAGACAACATTTTTATTTTTTATCAAGCAAGTAATTACAGAGTTATGGTATGGCATGGTGCCGAAGTGATCTGACTATTCCCGCTTCTAGCCCCAAAAAAGCAAAGAGCCAGGCGTCCAAATAATGGCAAAACATTTCCCAATCGTGGAGTTCATTAAAATCGTTTTAGATGTTATACTGATAATAACAACTCTGCAGATATAAGATAAACTAGCTTTTGCCCGCGGCTTCGCTCGCATTAAATTCGGGTTAACACGGTACTTTCGTTTATCACTATACATAGGATTTCCCCTCCCTCCAACTTTAAAGGTTTCGGGGTCAATAACAGATTTTTTTTAGCAAAAAATATGTTATAGTGAGCTAACCTTAAAAGATAGACATATGCTGTCGCGGATTTTTTTGTAGACCTTTCAAAGAAGAACAATACTCTCATATATGACTTTTGTGTAACTTTAACCGTTTACGCAGCGTACGCAGCGGAAGCTCCAAGTATGAAAAAATACCCCCGATTTTGAAACATTCTTCATTGCTGCTCCGCTTCTATTACTCGTAGCGTGATGATATATAGCCTATAGCCTTCCTCGATAAATAAGCTATCTAACACTGAAAGAATTTTTTAAATCGAACCAGTAGTTCCTGAGATTAGCGCGTTCAAACAAACAAACAAACTCTTCAGCTTTATATATAATATAGATTAATGTCTACTGACATTCACACAGTGCCATCTAGTCTCAAACTGGTATTAGCCTGTAATATAGGTACTAAGCAATCTGATGCAGAGGCGTGCACTCCATATATGCAAATAAGCAGTGCATACCCTGTGCGTCCAGACAGCAGGGAAAATTTACAAAATATTAAATGATTTCCACACTTATTCACCCATTTTTTCTTCATATTTGAAACCATAGGCGATCTGCTGTCATCAACAATGTTCAATTTGACAAAAATGTAAATTATTTATTGTTTTTGCGATTAGATTCACTCACTTTGCATACCCTCCTCTGAATCTATGTGCACGCCACTGATCTGATGACTTTTGGATCTCACTAGCTCCATACCTATAAAAAAGACTGTCTTTTTATTACGGAGGACCTCAATTTTAATGGATTTAGAATATCCAGTACCAAGATATCTTTGTCGAGCGCATCGTTACGCCACATTAGCCACATGATACCTCTCCAGTACCCATTGTGATGGGATGGAACAAAAGTATTTCACCTGTGATATCTGAGAGCGAGGATGCTTCGAATTGGACCGTCACGGTAATCCTGCTGAAACAAATGTTCAACTGTTTATCTGTTTGAGATATAACTTTGCTTCTAAGCACGGATGTGCTGCACACTAAAGGTTGAATTTTGAACGTACGATTTAGGTAAACATATACATTTAAATAGTAAGTGCATCGCCAGATATCATCACGTGTAATGAGAGTGCTATGCACTTTTATGTTTCGGGATGAGGGCACTGCAGCTAGCGAAATTACTGGGTATAAGAGACCTAACATCTGTTGTCTCGGGTGACGGCTGAATAATAATTGTTTATCAGTTGTTGGTCTCCTTCGATGCCTCTTTTTGCCATGGTCAGGCGTATCACTTACCATCAGCTAAACGTCTTCACCGTCCTGTTCACTTCGCGACCTAAAGAAAATTAATGAACAATAAATGAACTAAGACAAAGAATGTTGGCAAAAATCTTTCAAAACTTCATTAGATAAGGCGTCAAATTCCTTGCTTAGGCCTTCCTGAACAATGAGATTACTACGTTAACCCTAAATGACGTGAGCAGTTGGGTGAGGAATAGTCTAGAAGTGATCTGCATGGCTAGAATGATGATGATTTGTAGTAATCTCCAAACTGATAGCACAATGTTGCAAACAGCTAAGAAACGTACTATCTATCTATTCAACCTATCGCAGTCCACTGCTGGACATAGGCCTCCCCCATTTTGCGCCAGATATTCCGGTCCTCCGCTAATAAAAATAGTACGCGTTATGATAATTCTGTCATATTTCCGTATACGTGTGTTGTATATGTTTCTGTGTATATTATTTAAAATCTTGTTTTTTTAGTGCGTCTTAATATTTTCTTTACGTTTTATTGAAGAAATAAAAATCGTCCGAGATATAATTTCCGAAATCAACTACATTTGTTCTACCGAGTCAAGAAATGCTTAAAGGTTTCCGCTTCTTGTCATTACCTATTTGCTTTCGACATCAACTTTACATTCAAAAAGGGGTTCGAACATCTTTCTCGTATTTATTTAACCATCCGTTGAATGACAATGAACATTCAGTTAATTGCTATTTCGTTTGTGTTTTGTTTTAATTCCCGGTACATTCAATTTTCTCAACGCTTACAGAAGGGTATTTCACAATGTTTTCCTGACAACGCATTTGATAGAACCAGGCAATGATGTCAAAAGTATAGATTCGTGATATGGACTCAAAACAACTGAAAAAAGTGTTCCGAATGCAGCGACAGCACATATACACATATTTCGAATGAGCGTTAATTTACCTAAGCCTACAACTGTATTATCTTTGCCGGTTCGTTTTTGAGGCACGGATGGCGTATCTACCTTTGTATATACAGAGTATCATTGGAACCAGGAGGATCGTGTGATGTAATGGTTGATTTAGGTCTCTCAATTTTTACTTCTAACAAAGATATTTTTTTATTTGCAGTAAGTGAACAGGGCGAACAATTTTCACGACCCATCTAGTGTAATGAGACGTCGGCTATTACCGAGGGTTCCGGGTTCAATCCCTGGACAGTATTTGGACAAATATTTGTGTGCATTAACATGTCTGTTTGTATTGGTCTAGCTGTTTAATATGTATGTATTTACCAAAAACAGTGTAAAAGTATGTTTATCCGTTGTTTATATAGTATCCCGTTACAGGATAATGCTTAGTTTGGGGCTAGATGGCGCTGTGTGAATGTCTGTGGATTTTTATTATCTATAAACATAGCTGACTGTTAGCAACACTTTTGCCTGTGACAGACGCAATGTTATAAGGAAACTAATAACTTGAAATTGTAATTGTGTTTAATTTTTCGTCAACTTTGCTTAGCGTTCATCACCCAATACGACAGATACTTGGATATCATGTTAACCAAAATAAACTTGATGATGATAACAGATCTTTACGTGCTTTTCACCTCCTTTGGCATACATAGAACGTTTTGCTTCTGCTAACACTACTGTAAATAGAATTTAAAGATTTCATACATTTCTTGATTTTAAACCAGTACCCCTGTTTTGGATCGCTATGGCCGTAATCTAACTATAGACTGATTGTACTTCGTCGGAACATCAAGTCAAAAATGCTCTGAATGTAACGAACATATATATCGATCGACGTAATGTCATCCATGTTTTAACCAAAAGTCAAAAGGGGAAGTCTTCAAATTAAAAAATAACAAAATCAGACGAAAAGATATTAGACCATCTAAATTACTTACTGTTACTTTAGGCTTTCGCAAAATCATAACTATACAAAACCCCGTTAAATGGAACGAGGATAATTCGGTTCCTTTATCGTAATTGTGTCACAGGCTTTGTTACTAGATACCTGGAATCGAATCACACATCGTTAGCGTACTTGTCATTTTCTGTTAGAAAAATGCGAAGGGATTCTCACGCGTCGCCTTACAAGTGTATTTGTTTCTTTTCGAGGCTTGCTCTTTAACTTCGTTTACAATAGACTTGAATATTATGTTTCCTTTGTTCTCTTCTTAGTACACGGAGTACTTACTTTGTGTTTTCGAGTAAATTGCAAAGTTAGTTCTCTAAAATATTTCTTTCAAAGTGACTTTTGCGGAGTATCAGTTAATAGTTTTCTGAGAACCACTTCGGAGTCTGAAATGCTGCTTTGAAATTGAAACTTTTACTTTTAATTAATATATATCATTGGTAAACATTATATTTGAAAAGCGACGATAGTGAATAAGTTGAAGTAGGTATGAAATGGTTTAAGAGTAATGTAATACGTCTAATATACAGCATATTTTATACTATTTGAATTTAGTATATTATCGACTGATTAAACTGAAAGTAAAGATAGGAGCTACTATGGTATAGCCGCAAAAACTACACCTAATAATAATAATACTTATTAACGCGAGCGAAGCCGCGGACAAAAGCTAGCTGGTTAATGAGAGGCAACTCTCCGAATTGATAAGCGATTCAAATTGGTTTTAAATTAATCTTAAGACACAAATAAACAAAAATTAGAGTGTAAGATTTCATAAAAAAGCTGCATTAATAGTACAGAAAATCAACCTTCATTTATACACCTAAAGCAGATCTTGCAAGCTTTATGAAAGCAAGCGACCACCCGCGCGGGGGGTCTTTTTATGTCAGAAGAAAGTACTCATCATTTTGCTCAACTTCTTTCCTTTTAAAGCGTTAAATGAATGCTTTAAATACTATTCGGGCTGCTTATATTCCACATCTGGAATTTTGATCATTAAATAATTTATACCCATATTATCATGGCGAGACATAAAGCTAATACATAAAAACTATCAACCCTAAAAATAAATCTTTAAGCGGTTTAAATCGCAGAATCCCGTCGTAATAAGCTACTAAGACCTAAAAATGACGACTGTCCTCAAAATTTTAAGTTCGTACCACTTGAAGGTTTTAGAAATTCTGTAGTAAGTAAGAGAGCGTCCTTTATTATAATATTGTATGTTAATTAATATTTTGTCAATACTTTTAACTTTTGGATTCCTTGAATCACTGTAATTTATGAGCGATCTCACATTATTATAAATCTATTGTAATATTTTCGTTTCTTGTATTACAATTTCATATAAGACCTTTAATATTTACATGAAAAAGTTGCATACAAAAACTACAAGTTTTTTCTTATCCTGATATTAATATAGATATGACAAGCGTCAGTTCTGGAATATTCTGGAATAATTAACGAAGTCCAGTTGCAAAAGGCCGACATTCAAGCCTACGGAGGATTTGCGACTCAAATATTCATCGACGATGTACAGGTCTGAACGGAGGTCGATACGTCCAACGTCGGTAACGTCGTTGTTTCAGCTTTTCGGTAGAGGACATTTCGTATAGCTTAAGCGTATAAGAATTTCCTCTGAGGAAGTTTTTGCTTTGGGTTGTGTATACCAAAAGTAAATTTGTCAATACGTTATTCTCATGTTCAAATTCACTATAGGTTTTTTTTCACTGTCATTCACACAACGCCTTCTACCCCTAGATAAGCGTGAAGCTTGTATTCCAGGTACTAAACATCTGATTAACATACTTATATAAATTCATGCACACAAATGTTTGTACTGCCCGGGGATCGAACCCGGAACGCTTGGTGTAGTAGCCGACGTCTCAACCGCTACACCACATGAGTCGTCGTTTAAATTAGTCATGTGATAAAATAATTGACGTGTAACATGGATGCTGTGGTTTTGAAATTTAAATATCAATATGGCCGCAGCCATTGGTCTGTATCATTATAAGTAACGATTTATGAGTTCAATATGTATTTTGGTTTTATGTACAAGCATGATATGATAAAGGACAATGCGACGATCGTTATTTTCGTTGTATTCGTTTTCGGAAGGGGAACCCTTTTTGAAATGTGTTAGACATACATTTTTAGAAGTTAACTAATACGCTTCACTCTGTATGTAGCTTTATCACAAGAAAATATGCAATTACCGTGTTTTTTACATTTATATTGCATAATAATTTAAATTATTAGATCAAGTAAAATAATTAACGTTTTAAATTTGGGATTCCAATAAGAATATAGCATGATATTAAAATTATGATGTATGAGTCAATATGTATCAGCTTTTTGAACAGTCGTATAAGGAGTTCCATACGACTATTGACGTACTGAAAAAGAATTTTATATAATATAAATATTGTAGAGTTGCCCTTTCATATGTTTAAAGAAAGGATCAAACAACACCTTTCTAAAAAAGGGTACTACACTATTGACGAATATTTATGTGATAAAAATCCGTGGTCTTAAACTGCTCAGCTAATGCAGTGTTTATGATATATTGTTACATTAAGGAATTGTTTTTAAAAAAGACTACACTGTTGAGTTTTCTTGGGTGCTTCTTTCTCAACAGGCCAAACCACTGAAGCGCTTTTTTTTCAAAGCATCAAAACATATATTTTTAGTTTAGTATTTTAATAGTTTTTTATTACATTTTTGTATATTTTTTGACGTTCATAAGTGCTTTTTGTAAGCCTAATTTGAAATAAATGTTTTTGACTTTGACTTAGAAGTGTTACACACATTTTATATTATTTTTATTTTATATTTTGACTTCAAGTCCAGCAAGCAAATTGCTTCAATTTATTATGACAAAGCTAATATTCCAATTAGATGAGAATATCAATGCTAAATCATGTAATATATATATATTATATTATTGAAGGTGACCGCTATTGATCTGCATAATATGTAACTTTAATCTGAAGTACGATTAGTATTTAAGTAAATTTGGTGCAAATACAGAAATAGCTTTATTTTTTATGTTACCAAGTGTACAGGACTGCTAAGACGCTTACCTGATGGTAAGTGATACGCCTAACATGACAGAGCGACTTTGATGGAGACCAACAACTGATACAGTTTTTATTCTCCATCAACGCCGCATTGCGCCCGACACTCGAGACAACAGATGTTAGGTCTCCTATACCCGGTAATTTCACTAGCTACAGTGCCCTCATCCCGAAACATAGAAGTCTTAAATAATTTTGTTTAATGGGATGATGGCAATGCGGTAGTACCTACCTAGACGACTCAGTACCGAGTCTACCACGTAGTCTATTGAATTCAGACCTCTTCTTGTTCTTCTCAGCCGTACACTCTTATCTGAGTGGTCGTGGTTGTCGCTCTCGTGATGTGTCGCCATGATCTATTCTTGGCGGAGTGCGAGCACTCGTTTATATGTTGGACTTGATGAATTCAGACCTCTTTTTATTACAAATCCGCTTCAGCGCGTCAATATGTCTAGAGCCTCGGCCAGCAGACCACAGTCTAGTTTATCCCTGGTCGCTGCTTGCGGGCACTGAACACGCCAACTATTTAATATGTTTTCTGAAGGCACATTCCCTGTGCAACATTCGGCATTCTTACCAAACCGCGTGGCTTTGTAAGGGTTCTACCTTGGATTTTACGTTTGGCATTCGCTCGCATTAATAATATCGATTTTGTATGCGGTGATGCTCGCGTGTTGGTAATGTCATGTTATAGTTGCTGCCTTCAAACATTCATTGAAACTGGTTACACATACTGAATAATACGCGGTGGGCAATGTTTCCATTTCCGTTATTGTTCTATATAGTATATTTTATTTTAATTTTAGAACAATAACGTAAACGTAAAAATAATTTTATTTACATTATTAGAGCTATATAGTAAAGTTTATTTTAAAATATATTAAGAAGTATTTTAGTAAAAGAGTACCAAACAAACATCCATAAATATATACATTCTTACAAACTTTCGTGTATAGTAGGATATCTTAATCAGAGGGAAGTGGTTTGGTTTCCAACTAAATAAATATAACTCAAAGGTGATTGACTGACATAGTGATCTATCAACGCACCTGGTCGGATTGGGCTGAAATTTAGCATACAGGTAGAGGAACGATTATGATAATTTTTTACCCAAGGGTTATCAGGGGATGAAAATTAGTAAGAAACTTTGTCAATTTTCAACCCATCGGCTGACACTTTGCATTCTTAATGCGAGTGAAGCCACGAGCAAAAGCTAGTATGACAATATATTGGAGAGTTTTGAGTATCTTCTAAGATAAAATATTCTAACACGGATCTGTAAAATCTATTTTGAAATCACCTTCTTATGCATCGTTGTAATTTGTTACTTATTTTACAGACAGGTTTTTTTTTATACTATAACAGGCAAACGAGCAAACGGCTCATCTGATGGTAAATGTCACCGCCGCCCATGTACATTTGCAATACCAGAGGGCACTGAAATGCGTTGCCGGCCTTTCAGCAGGGAATACGCTCTTTTTTTGAAGGTCGCCAGGTCGTATCGCTCAGGAAATATCTCCGGCAGCAACTGATTCCACAATTTCGTCGTTCGTGGCAAGAAATTACGACAAAAACGCACTACACAGGTAACTACTACCGCAGCCATAATGTCTACTACTGGACTAAGGACTACCTCAACTTATTCTTTTAACTTTAGGGGAATTAGCGGACTGGATCCTAGTAATAGTGCAAGTTTAATGCACGTGGTTCGTTGCAGCAAGAATAGAGTTGATATTGGCTTTAGTCCGAAAATAAGTATGCTTTTACTTTGAACATTGCATAATTTCTTAACCAGTTGCGTTCCTTAATCAATGAAAAAAATTTTTAGTTGCCATGACCATGGAAACTAAAAATTGCCGTAATTTTAGAAAAAATAATAATAAACTGTTGACTCGTTTCAGAATATAGGCGATTTGCTATTTTTTGGTATGTGAAATGTCTAAATGTCACGTTACAAAGGACTATTAGTTATATCGGTCACATGCTGCCAGCATTATTCGTTTTGATACAATTTCCACTTATATAAGCCCTCAGAACCTCTAATTACTAAGTAATGCAGTTGTAATTACTGAGTAAAGGGCGACTTAGTTTTATGTAATGATCATCTTCAATTTACTGGTAAGGCTTACACGCAAAGGTTCAGTGTCAATCCTTGTTTATGTTTAATTTGTGTGTGACGTAGAATTATGACGTCATTCGTGTGTGCTCACGCCTCGTTCGGCCTCCGGTTTATGAGTCGTTTCACACTCGTGTACTCGGATTTTACAATATTACTCTGGTTGTTCACTTTGACTTCATGCCGATAGGTCGTTCAAACATATACCACGTCTTGAGAGAGAATGTTTGCTGTGTTTTACTTGTAAAGAAAAATATGTCTGCTATAAAGCTAGTTATTATGAAATATCTACATCAAACATTAAATGAGATGACTGGAACTTATACATTAATGACACATAATTATATTGATTCAATGGGTCTCATGTATCATTGAGCGTCGGTGGCTCAATGGTGGGGACTGTTGCCATCCTACCGGGAGGAATGAGGTTAAAATCGCGCCACGTACCAATGTGTTTTCAAATTTTCGAAGTGGCATGTACGTTATCCGACGCTCTTCAATGAAGGAAAACATCGTGAGGAAACCTGTGCACGTCTGCGAGGAGATTCAAAGGCTGTGCGTGAAGTCGTCCAACCCGCACTGGCCCCGCGTGTACGACTAAGGCCTAATTACCATATACGGGAAGGCTCGTGCTCTTGGTGGGGATGTTTAAGGAGCTGATAATGATGATGATGTATAAAAAAAAATTAATTCCATTCCAGTGGTCGATAACTTTTGTCATTTATAAGTGTTGTTTACAAACCTAAATTGAATACCGATTTTAAAAATGTTGAATTACCTAATTCTCTTCCGATTATGAAAAATAAATATACAAAAACAATTTCAAATGGATATCTACCGTGAAATATGCGTCAAAATATTAGAAACATTCTTGAATTGCGAAGAACGATCTGATACCAATGTAAGAATAAAAATTCTCTGGAGAGCAAGCGAGCGTTCAGAAATTGGTTTTCAAAACTGCACCGTGTGTGATTGTAGTAACAAAGAACGGACCAATCCTATAAGCATAACAACCCTAAGTTCAGTTACTGAAGTTATGCTTTTCTCGTTCAAATCACAATCTTCTGCTGGACATAGGTCTCCGTCATTCTGTGTCAGTTATCCCGGTCTTTTTATACCTTATATTTTAAATTATTTTAAATATATTATGATAATTCTAATTAGTTTTTTATGTTTTAAATGGGATTATATGCTGAATAAAAAGTGCCGAGTCGTATTGGTTCTGCTATAATTCCCGCGGGAGTTGATACCATACGTTACAAACGTAAGAGATATTTTTATAATATTGCGTAGGTATGTTTTTTAATTGTATCGAATCACCTAAAGTTACTAATGGAGATAGAACCTCATCAAATTATTTAATGGTATTGTTAATATTTAGTGTTACTAAGTAAATTTTTGTTACAATTAAAGGCATTCCCGTCAATATTTTTTTTGTCTCTGGCATACCTCTTAAGGATCATACCGTTGCGGATGGGCTTCGACTGAGGCTCAACTTTCTATCTGTAGAGTGTCATAGGCAATTAACGTAAAGCACCTAACTGATAATTCAAATCTAGTATTCCTGTCCATTTTATCATCTTGAAAACTGTTTCGCTTATAAATACGGTAACATACAACGTAAAATATAAAAGACTAAAAGAAAACCTTTTAATATTTGCACGTTCATCTTATTTATTTATTGTTTATGCACACATACAAAATAGTCAGAACAATATATAGTGAGAAAAAAAAGTACAAAGGTACTGCTTATTCCGAATGGAATTTCTTCCAGCAGTCCTAAACAGGAAAAAAAAACATACTGAGACAGGCAGACAAAGTGCGCAACTACACAAAGAAACTATTACATAAATACATATTTAACTAAGTTTGTTACCTGAAACCTCACATTCATATATAAATATACAAACATATACATACACTAACATAGATATATAAAGTGTTTACAGTTTTAAAGTTAAAATTTAATAACATTACCAACCACAAAACAGTTTAAAAGGGAAATTCCGAAGCTTCATTATGAATCTGCGAATCCCCGGCGCCGGTGATTAAAAAATACAATAAAAACAGCCATTAAATCTCCCACATGCTTTGTGTTACGAATTTTAATGCAATTGAGACAGCTTATCGGAATGAGTACAGGCTTGCTACATTGTTGAACGATACGTAGTCGTAATAACTGATAAAACTATGCTGGTATAATTTTTATTATAAAACATTAATCATTAACCGCCAATGAAGGCTCACAGCAAGACATATGGCTGCCCGCATAGCATACTTATGGAGAGATTGGACTGTTACTCACCACGCGGGCCCAATCCACTACAATTCTATGATTGTAGTTGACTTCCGAGAACGACAGTAAACCTGCTGTGCCCTTCGAAGCATGGACACATCTTTCGTTTCGGACAATCAGCCTACAATTTCCTAACTTAAGTGGAAAAAATGCTAAAAGTGACATTTCACTATTTCCTTGTGTCATGTAACGATCTAATACCAGTTCTGTGACCACTTGACCGTGGAGGTATCACATAATATAAGCATAAATAGTACAAGTGCTATGGAGAGGGTTGATTTCGGTGTTTCCTTACGCGATCCTAAAGTCAGGACACCTGTCAGAGAACTAAAGTTACCGATATATCCCACATGATTAGACAGTTGAAGTGGCAGTAAGCAGGGCACATTGCGTAAAACCGATGGCCGATGAGCAAAAAGGTTTCCGAGTAGCATCTACGTACCGGAAAGGAAGCGATGGTCGACCCCTAAACGCCAATGACCTTATTAATACGTTGATCGCCAAAAATCCGGACATAATGGAAAATCTGTTGTTTATGACGCTTTTACGCGTATCCGGCGGCCAAACGGCTAGGGTTCAGTACGAGCGTAAGTCGTTAAGATAGGCCATTGCTTAGCAGTGGACATATTAGACTGTAATAATGGAAATTAAATATTACTGACAAGAACGGAATCACACAGTTTGCCTTCCGTGGTAAAAAAATAAGAATTCAATGTACTGTGCTGTGTATGTGTGAGTTCACTGTACGTGTATTACTACATTGCTCTGCCTAAAATAAACTAACGAAAAAGAATAAGATCCGAAAGGAATCAGTGAAGCGAATCTCTCGCACAATTTCACCACATCATCGTATAGAATACGCAAGGCTGTGACGTGAAAATTACACATGTTACCACACGTATTGAAACGACATGTCATGACACCTAAGCGTGTCTGGAATAAAAAATAAAAATAATGCAGATTTATTTGTAATTTACCCTAATGATAAGTTTATTCTTCTCGTGTGCCTGTTGTATTTTCCTCTTTCATCTTTCACATGCGTTTCGCGGCGTATTTATTATTTTAACGCGAACACCGTTTTGGCGCATCATGCGGTGAAATTACAATTTGAATTTCAAGCATTACGGTGTAATTGTTTATTCATTTGCAGCAGTTTTCGTTCTTTGGTAAATTGCGTAGCACAAATGAGGGTTTCACATTAGTAATTATGAAACAACGGTGTTTGAATTAAAGATAGGATGTTTCTTTTTTCCTTGTTTTCATTTAATCATGTTTAAAAGGCTGTTATAGGATATTAATAAAAGAGATATACATTTTTATAGCTCTCCGTATTATACTTTTGTTGAAGCTTAGCTTATAACTCGATAACTCTATCTATATCATAATAATAATCTAGAAATAATGCTGTTCTGAAGTTATTCTATATTAGCAATGTACGTGGTTAAATGTTATTTTGTAAACAAAACACTCGTAAACATGACATAAAACCAAGCGATTTTCTATAGTATGATAATGATGTCTCGAGTGATCCGGCGAACTTTTATTTATAATTACTTTTATTTATCTTGATCTGTGTGATTTCAGTTGCAAATACTTAATGTCACGCTGTCTAAATTATTGTGTGAAGGATCACGCCCTTAGATAAACAATAAAATTATTCAAATTTTGACCTTAATGCTTCATTAAAGGGTACAAAATCAAAAACACTTGTGTACTACTATGACATAAAGCGAGCGACGTGATTATGAATGAAAATTCTGCACAACTGTCGCGATGGGCGTTTTGCTGCGGACACTTATTAAGTGAGATTGTGCATCTTGCTAGTTTATTATCTTTTTTTTATGTTAAAAGCGTACAGGACGATCTGGACGCTCACCTGATGGTAAGTGATACGCCAGACCATGACAGAGCGGCATTAAAGGACACCAACAACTGACAGACACTTATTATCCTCCATCAATGCCGCACTGCGCCCGTCAACCGAGACAACAGATGTTAGGTCTCTTATACCCGTTAATTTCACTAGCTACTGTGCCCTCATCCCGAAACACTCATGTGCATAACACTCCTGTTTCACAGGATGATATCTGGCACTGCGATGGTACCTCCCTAGACGACTCAGTATAGAGTATACCACCTAGTAAAGACTACCATCAAGATTACACCACATAACCTCATTTTGAATTGACGCGTTGAACTGGTTACTTCAAAGTAAAATAAATAACTATAGAAATATTCCGAACTATCATAAGCGATGCTTGATACAGAGTTAAAGCGAATGCTTCATAATTCCTCTGGATTGCACGTTAACCTGTAGTTAGTCCGGAGCGTGAAGCCTTTGTAATCCAGCTTCAACAAGTTAGTACAGCTATTACGTAAATACATGCTCCTATTTCACTTCAGCACCTTGTATGTAGGGATTGGATATATGGATGTAACAATAAATAAACCACAACTGATAAACAGTAGCTTGTTTACTCTTTTACATTTTACTAGGTGTTAGGCTCGATACTCTATACATGTACCAATGTATTTTCGTATTTTCGAAATTATATGCACGTTTACCCGACGCTCTTACGGTGAAATCATTGTGAGGAAACCTGCGCAATGTTAACCCAACCCGCACTGGGATCGCGTGGACGACTTAGGCGCTATACACCCTATACGGATAGGCTCGTGCCCCTCAGCGGTATCATATAATAAGTTGATGATGAGAGAGTATTAGATTGTAGATGAGACAATATATAATTATACGTAATAAGACGAGATTTTTTACCAGAAAAGGCGAAGTAATATTATTGTAATACTATTTTAACAGATGGCGGGAAGCCCCTAGTAATTTCACTAGCTACACAATGCCCTCTTTCTTCACTACAGAAGGTACTCTTCACGGGACGAGATCTGGCACTACAAGAAACAGCTTCTCAGACATGTCATTATTAACCCCCTTGGTGATCGAACCCCACTAGTAGTAGTAGTCCGGTTGTATTAAATCAAATGGGTCGTTAATATTATAGACGAGCCCTGTGGTGTAATGATGATATCGGCTACTATATCGGGTTCCGGGATCGAACCTCGGGCATTAAAAAAAATTGCGTGCGTTAACATCATGCTGTTTGTAATAGTCTGGGTGATTTTATGTATAATATTCATGTTTTTACAAAAATATGTATTAAAGTATGTTTATCCGTTCTTTAGTATCCATCGTACAGGCTAAATGCTTAGTTGAGGCTCTAAGGTAAGAAAATTGGTAAGAAAACCTAAAACTATTTCTTTATCTTGAACTTTAATATCCTAAATTTAAAACATTTTTACCGTACGTTTAAATCCTGCAAACCTCGTGCTTCGTACACCCTATTTCCGATTGCACAAAAGGATGGCAACTTATCAGAATCGCTGTATCTAACAGAAATAATAAAAAGTAACAAAAACTAGCTCAAAACGAGATCGATCATAGCTAATTTAATCTGAGTTATTGATCTTAATATAAAAAGTACATAAGTAAATGGTAATAACACCATTATTTTTTGTTATTCTTAAACTATAGATTCATAGACGATAATTATATTAAGCATTAAAAATACTTTACTCCTCATAATATTATTAATTTCATTTTGTGCTGCAGCTGACATGATTAGGCGTACCACTTACCACCAAGTGAGCGAACTGAACGTCCTGTTCACTTATTGTCATAAACATAAATCATAGAAAGCAAGAAAAAAACTAACGTAATTGTTATATTACTAAAATAAAAATGCAGGACCATATACATCATAATCATCATCAGCTTATAAACGTCCACAACGAGGGGCTCGAGGGGTGGAGGCTGGATAGGAAAAGCGGTTGACCGGGATATCTGGCGCAAAATGGGGTAGACCTATGTCCAACAGTGCAATAGGTTGAAAAGGAGGGGCTCGAGCTTACCCGTAAAAGGTGATTAGGCCTTAGTCGTTAACGCAGGCCGACTTGAATCTCTTCGCAGGCGTGCGCAGGTTTCCTCACGATGTTTTCCTTCACCGTAGGAGAGTCGGATAAGCGTACATATAATTTAGGAAATTCTAAAACACATTGGTACGTGGCGGGATTTGAACCTGCACCCTCTAGATTGGGAAGCAACAGTCCACACCAAGCGTTCGTGATTTATACTCATCAAAAAATAAATAATAAAAATAGGCAATTTAATTTATTTAGCCTCCCCTAAAATCTTTCACCGAACACAGCAAGGCTCGAGGTCACAATCCTTTGTTTAGAGCCTTATTAAGTTGGGGCCGTCTATTAATTGTATACTATTGCTTTCCTTAATTAGAATTTTGTGAAAATTATTTACCTTTGTGCAGACTGCAGAACATTATTAAAGAATCTTTAAAATAATATGCTTTGTTTCTCGTTTGTACAACGCGTCTAAACGATGGCATTCGTTAAATTAGCTAGTGAAAGCAAATCTGAATGTAGATTTTCTGGTTTAATTAAATTTAATTTTAACATTTAAGCGTTATTTTAAAATAATGCATTTCGTCACAATGAGCGTTAAAGCTTTCTTATATATTACGAATTTAAACGCTCCAGGACTGTGAATAGTGAAACTTAATTAGGATACAAAGTAATACTTAGCGAATTTATGACGAAATCTATAAAAGTTATTCTCGTTTTTATGTTACTTTAATGTTTCATAACTGACAAAGTCAGCAGGACTTTGAGACCGGACTTTTTTGACAGGTTATTTAAGAAAACCAAACCACTATATATAATATCTAATTTTTTTCATTCGTAGAAGAACTAATATGCGAGGCTGATTAGCAAAGTTACAGGATACCTAGGTTTTATTTTTTAACCTTCATATTTAGACCTTTTTTGTGCCCTTATGTAACCACGTATGCATTTTATGAATAATTATTTGTAAAATAATTAATGTGGTGTTTTTGTGTTTCTTGCCACATTTTTTTAATGTATAGTCTTTTAGTTATTGTCTTCCCGTTATCTTTAGTCGCTGTTTGTTTTTGTATTTATGTTTTTTCTTAACTATGTGCCTGATATCCCAGTCTTCCAATTTTCTCTTTACCTTTTGCAAGTTGTCTATTCATAGGATCAGAGGAAGTTCTATCAAGAGCTATTTGTTCTATTTGTTCCAAAACTAGTTTGCTGTAGCAGGCTTATCATTCCACTCTTATAAGGTCGGAATTATCATATTCTAGGCAGCACTCGTCTTATTCTATCCGTCTATCGTCTTGTTTTATCATTGTCACCTTCTTATCATTGTGGAAAAGCAATAAACTATTAATTTATTGATCTTCTGCAACGTTCTAAGCTTATGACCTCTACGAGTACATACACATTTTAGGTTGATACGTAAATGCGTCCAAAGTCTGTGAAAAGCCATTTGAAAATAAAAACAAAATATCATTTATAAATTACGAGTAGTGTATTGAAAATTCGAATACAGCATTGTTATTTTAATGTTCTCAATTCAATAGACTATAACTGTAGGTTGTTACAAAGCTACATGATGCGTAGGCGTGACCTAAAAATAAGTCATAAAAGTATTTTGACCTTTCAAAAACATTTGGACTCTAAACTTCCCGATTGTTGAAGTACTTACAGATAATTTTGAAGTGTTTTTACTGTAACCTCACTTACGGGTGGTTAGATAGGTATTTTTGGCTTGTTTAATTTATTTAAAGAATTTTTGGATATAACAAACACATTAATATCGTTGTACCAATATTTTAATAGTACCTATATTCCCATTGTACAATTTAATTTCCGTACTGTCATATCTATGAAACTTTGGTTTTAAATCTAAAAAAAAANTTTTTATGTTAAAAGCGTACAGGACGATCTGGACGCTCACCTGATGGTAAGTGATACGCCAGACCATGACAGAGCGGCATTAAAGGACACCAACAACTGACAGACACTTATTATCCTCCATCAATGCCGCACTGCGCCCGTCAACCGAGACAACAGATGTTAGGTCTCTTATACCCGTTATTTCACTAGCTACTGTGCCCTCATCCCGAAACACTCATGTGCATAACACTCCTGTTTCACAGGATGATATCTGGCACTGCGATGGTACCTCCCTAGACGACTCAGTATAGAGTATACCACCTAGTAAAGACTACCATCTAAGATTACACCACATAACCTCATTTTGAATTGACGCGTTGAACTGGTTACTTCAAAGTAAAATAAATAACTATAGAAATATTCCGAACTATCATAAGCGATGCTTGATACAGAGTTAAAGCGAATGCTTCATAATTCCTCTGGATTGCACGTTAACCTGTAGTTAGTCCGGAGCGTGAAGCCTTTGTAATCCAGCTTCAACAAGTTAGTACAGCTATTACGTAAATACATGCTCCTATTTCACTTCAGCACCTTGTATGTAGGGATTGGATATATGGATGTAACAATAAATAAACCACAACTGATAAACAGTAGCTTGTTTACTCTTTTACATTTTACTAGGTGTTAGGCTCGATACTCTATACATGTACCAATGTATTTTCGTATTTTCGAAATTATATGCACGTTTACCCGACGCTCTTACGGTGAAATCATTGTGAGGAAACCTGCGCAATGTTAACCAACCCGCACTGGGATCGCGTGGACGACTTAGGCCTATACACCCTATACGGATAGGCTCGTGCCCCTCAGCGGTATCATATAATAAGTTGATGATGAGAGAGTATTAGATTGTTAGATGAGACAATATTATAATTATACGTAATAAGACGAGATTTTTGTACCAGAAAAGGCGAAGTAATATTATTGTAATACTATTTTAACAGATGGCGGGAAGCCCCTAGTAATTTCACTAGCTACACAATGCCCTCTTTCTTCACTACAGAAGGTACTCTTCACGGGACGAGATCTGGCACTACAAGAAACAGCTTCTCAGACATGTCATTATTAACCCCCTTGGTGATCGAGCCCTACTAGTAGCAGTAGTCCGGTTGTATTAAATCAAATGGGTCGTTAATATTATAGACGAGCCCTGTGGTGTAATGATGATATCGGCTACTATATCGGGTTCCGGGATCGAACCTCGGGCATTAAAAAAAATTGCGTGCGTTAACATCATGCTGTTTGTAATAGTCTGGGTGATTTTATGTATAATATTCATGTTTTTACAAAAATATGTATTAAAGTATGTTTATCCGTTCTTTAGTATCCATAGTACAGGCTAAATGCTTAGTTGAGGCTCTAAGGTAAGAAAATTGGTAAGAAAACCTAAAACTATTTCTTTATCTTGAACTTTAATATCCTAAATTTAAAACATTTTTACCGTACGTTTAAATCCTGCAAACCTCGTGCTTCGTACACCCTATTTCCGATTGCACAAAAGGATGGCAACTTATCAGAATCGCTGTATCTAACAGAAATAATAAAAAGTAACAAGAACTAGCTCAAAACGAGATCGATCATAGCTAATTTAATCTGAGTTATTGATCTTAATATAAAAAGTACATAAGTAAATGGTAATAACACCATTATTTTTTGTTATTCTTAAACTATAGATTCATAGACGATAATTATATTAAGCATTAAAAATACTTTACTCCTCATAATATTATTAATTTGATTTTGTGCTGCAGCTGACATGATTAGGCGTACCACTTACCACCAAGTGAGCGAACTGAACGTCCTGTTCACTTATTGTCATAAACATAAATCATAGAAAGCAAGAAAAATAACGTAATTGTTATATTACTAAAATAAAAATGCAGGACCATATACATCATAATCATCATCAGCTTATAAACGTCCACAACGAGGGGCTCGAGGGTGGAGGCTGGATAGGAAAAGCGGTTGACCGGGATATCTGGCGAAAATGGGGTAGACCTATGTCCAACAGTGCAATAGGTTGAAAAGGAGGGGCTCGAGCTTACCCGTAAAAGGTGATTAGGCCTTAGTCGTTAACGCAGGCCGACTTGAATCTCTTCGCAGGCGTGCGCAGGTTTCCTCACGATGTTTTCCTTCACCGTAGGAGAGTCGGATAAGCGTACATATAATTTAGGAAATTCTAAAACACATTGGTACGTGGCGGGATTTGAACCTGCACCCTCTAGATTGGGAAGCAACAGTCCACACCAAGCGTTCGTGATTTATACTCATCAAAAAATAATATAAAAATAGGCAATTTAATTTATTTAGCCTCCCCTAAAATCTTTCACCGAACACAGCAAGGCTCGAGGTCACAATCCTTTGTTTAGAGCCTTATTAAGTTGGGGCCGTCTATTAATTGTATACTATTGCTTTCCTTAATTAGAATTTTGTGAAAATTATTTACCTTTGTGCAGACTGCAGAACATTATTAAAGAATCTTTAAAATAATATGCTTTGTTTCTCGTTTGTACAACGCGTCTACAAACGATGGCATTCGTTAAATTAGCTAGTGAAAGCAAATCTGAATGTAGATTTTCTGGTTTAATTAAATTTAATTTTAACATTTAAGCGTTATTTTAAAATAATGCATTTCGTCACAATGAGCGTTAAAGCTTTCTTATATATTACGAATTTAAACGCTCCAGGACTGTGAATAGTGAAACTTAATTAGGATACAAAGTAATACTTAGCGAATTTATGACGAAATCTATAAAAGTTATTCTCGTTTTTATGTTACTTTAATGTTTCATAACTGACAAAGTCAGCAGGACTTTGAGACCGGACTTTTTTGACAGGTTATTTAAGAAAACCAAACCACTATATATATCTAATTTTTTTCATTCGTAGAAGAACTAATATGCGAGGCTGATTAGCAAAGTTACAGGATACCTAGGTTTTATTATTTAACCTTCATATTTAGACCTTTTTTGTGCCCTTATGTAACCACGTATGCATTTTATGAATAATTATTTGTAAAATAATTAATGTGGTGTTTTTGTGTTTCTTGCCACATTTTTTTAATGTATAGTCTTTTAGTTATTGTCTTCCCGTTATCTTTAGTCGCTGTTATTTTGTATTTATCTTTTTTCTTAACTACCTGATATCCCGGTCTTCCAATTTTCTCTT
Organism: Leucinodes orbonalis; assembly: GCA_019425675.1. Taxonomy (NCBI): domain Eukaryota; kingdom Metazoa; phylum Arthropoda; class Insecta; order Lepidoptera; family Crambidae; genus Leucinodes; species Leucinodes orbonalis. The sequence goes on along the minus strand of PQWD01012752.1, from coordinate 6,258 downwards.
TACCTTTTGCAAGTTGTCTATTCATAGGATCAGAGGAAGTTCTATCAAGAGCTATTTGTTCTATTTGTTCCAAAACTAGTTTGCTGTAGCAGGCTTATCATTCCACTCTTATAAGGTCGGAATTATCATATTCTAGGCAGCACTCGTCTTATTCTATCCAACTATCGTCTTGTTTTATCATTGTCACCTTCTTATCATTGTGGAAAAGCAATAAACTATTAATTTATTGATCTTCTGCAACGTTCTAAGCTTATGACCTCTACGAGTACATACACATTTTAGGTTGATACGTAAATGCGTCCAAAGTCTGTGAAAAGCCATTTGAAAATAAAAACAAAAATATTTATCATTCGATAAATTACGAATAACAGTACAGTTCTTGAAAATTCGAATACAGCATTGTTATTTTAATGTCCTCAATTCAATAGACTATAACTGTAGGTTGTTACAAAGTTACATGATGCGTAGGCGTGACCTAAAAATAAGTAACAAAAGTATTTTGACCTTTCAAAAACATTTGGACTCTAAACTTCCGATTGTTGAAGTACTTACAGATAATTTTGAAGTGTTTTTACTGTAACCTCACTTACGGGTGGTTAGATAGGTATTTTTGGCTTGTTTAATTTATTTAAAGAATTTTTGGATATAATAACACATTAATATCGTATGTACCAATATTTTAATAGTACCTATATTCCCATTGTACAATTTAATTTCCGTACTGTCATATCTATGAAACTTTGGTTTTAAATCTAAAAAAAATATAAGCTCTCTCTCTCTACATATCTATTACATATAAATAAAATTGGAATGTCAGTTTGTAACATCGAAATAACTATATTTTTCTTCATGCATACGGTACATATGTCAAAATTTTCTGTCTGTCTGTCTGTTTAGCAGGTAGCTGATGTTATAATTAAAAACATAGGCTACTTTAGAAAATACTTTTATTTTAGAAAAATAAAGCAATGCTTTACCGCGCAGCAGCCGCGCGTCGCGTAAGCTGCGCGCTTTTAGGTTATGTCTTCCTGCGTCTGAATATCATTTTATACCACAGGTAATGCTGCGGGGAACGCCTAGTATAACATGAAACTATGTATTTTATAGCTCCTGTACTAACCTTTACTCAAACTAGTACCGCCCGCATACGACAAAAAGCGTTTCTCTACAACTTCGAACAACTATAAGCTCGTTTGCTTCGAGATTGTCTCGAACCGTTCCAGTTATTTGTTTGAGACCATTAGTGCAATCATGTGCATTGATCGTAGACAAGAATTGTGCATGATTCTTGCTTGCTATTCAGTTAGTAGATTATATAAATTCTTAAGTTTTAGGTAGGTTGTAGGTAAATGACAAAATTCTGTTATCCTATAACAAATTGAAAAGAGCGACTACAGAGTTTCTTACCGACTTATCTCGAAGGTCATATATTTGCCGATCTGGAGGTAGAGTCATAAATGATAATAATTGACGATTCAAAATTAACTGTTAAAATGTAGCTATTCGAATAAACATATTTTGAGGTCCAGTTTATAATAATTTCTCAAATCGAGAAGCAATAGCAAACAAATTACAGTGACACAAAAGGTTACTCTCTCTGTACTTAGTCGTATACATAGGTAGGTACCACTGCAGTGCCAGATATCAGCCCGTGAAACAGGAGTGTTATGCACTTCTATGTTTCGGGATGAGGGCACAGTAGCTAGTAAAATTACTGGATATAAGATACCTAACATCTGTTGTCTCTGGTGACAGGCGCAGTGCGGCATCAATGGAGACAAATAACTGTCTATCAGTTTTGTCGCCGTCGATGCCGTTCTATCATGGTCACGCGTATCATTTACCATCAGGCGAGCGTCCTGTTCACTTATAATATGAATAAACTCTCCAAGTGACTCCGATTACGCTGTTTTCTCGTGGGATTCGAAACCACGACCCAATCCACCCCCCCCCCCCCCCACCACACAAAATCAGGTTATCGTTCAAATACTGTGGAGTCTTATTTATGGAGTAACCTAATGCGAGTAAAAGCATGATAAGAGAACCATAAATAACATTTTACGCAACACTACTATGTCGTCGACTAGTTATCGTCGTAGCAAACGTCGTAGTATCGTTTAGCTACGGCATCTACATGTGCTACGAATGTACTACTATTTTGCAGTATTAGGTTTTAAAGTTTTCTGCAGATAGGGAAAACTCCAAAACAAATATGTATTAGGTGAAAACGTATAATTTACCGCATCGCTTGTCACAGAATGGTAGTGACGTCACGGTCGGCGATTCCAAAATAATGCGGTAAACCTAACGCGTTATTTGGAGCCGCCAACCGCACAACGCAATACTTCGTTTGTAGTGGTTTGCGATAATTGCGGTAATATTTATAGGGATAGCTAAAATGTATTTATAAGTTTAATTAAATTACTTCACTGATTGTTATCATCCATTGTGGAACAGTCTTCCGCTATTGATTTTAATTAGTTCGAGCAATGTCTGCTGATATGCTAGAAAAGAAAAAGGTATCTTTTGAAGTATTCCCTGTTGAACAAAATGCAATTTAATTACGAGTAGTTCGTGGTGTTCCTTGCAAAATAGTAGGGGCAGTTTAAAATAAGGCAAAGAGGTGGGGTTTGTTAGTTATATTAACCTAGTTAGTTATAATTAAAATAACAGTCATTATGTGTTGTATTGTTACAACAAACTCAACTAGCAACCGTTGTAAATAAATTTTGGAGGTTACATTCTTTAGCTTTAACTTATTAGATTTTCCGCTCGAAACCCGAATGCTTCCGATCCAGTCTGGTATCACTTTGGTTACGCAGGTTCATTCTTGCCAAAGCATGGCGCACCCACGTCATGTGTCTCTTAAAACGAAATAACTAAGCACGGACTGAATCCTTGATGCAAGCCTACCGAACTAACAAATTTTGGAAAGATACTCGTGTGCTCATTTAAGAAGGCTGATAAAAGACTTTCAAATATTTTGTCAGTAATCCAGGTCTATTGGTCTACCAAAAAGGATCTTATCATCATCACGATCACGAATGCCCTAATGATTGAGGGCTAAATAAACTCACCAAGCTTGGCTTATGGATAACATAAAGAAATGTATTATAAACACGATCAGCAGGCAGATCGCGCTAAATTTTGACAGCTATAACGAAACGACACTTTGACCAAAATACATTTTTTTTATCAATTTCATATCGTGCTAATCATTTGATAGCTAGTTTAGACGAAATTAAACCTTAACCTCATGGCAGTAACGAATATCGAAAATTTCAACTATTACAGGATCGGAAGAATATCGTTACTACACCCATTTTAAAATCAAAACGTTTAAAATAACGCGATCAGCCTGCAGTATGCCCTAGGCTTTATCAACCCATCATCGTTAATCGGCGCAGACAGCTCGGTGCTAATGAGAAAAATAATGACGGCGCGTCTCAAAGCGGCGCAATCAACACCCAGTCGCGACTGGGTTTTGACCTTTTTCACTGGTTTTGATTAAAATTTGAAAGGTAATACAACCCTTTCACTGGCAATGATTTGTTTCTTTTGTTTAACTAAGTGGTAGACTCGGTACTGAGTCGAATAGGTGCTGCATAGTCATATACTGACCTGTAAAATAAGATTGTTTTGCACTTTTATGTTTCGGAATGAGAGCAGTGTAGCTAGTGATATTACCGGGTATAAAGAGACATCATAACAACATCTGTCGTCTCGGATGTCGGGCGCAGTGCAGCATTGATGGATAATAATTACTGTCTATCGTTTGTTGGTTCTCTTCAATGCCGCTTTGTCATATTATGATCGTCAGGCGTATTACTACTATCAGGTGAGCGTCCTGACCATCTTGCACACTTTGTAACATAAAAAAATAACCCTACATGAAGCCATATGAATTAGGTACAAGGATGCACTCTATGTAATTTAACGCTTTACAGTAGTCTTGACGCAGAGACGCCTTTTTTCAACACTAATGAAGAGTGTCCCAAGGAATTATTCGATCAAAATAATTTCTTCTGTTAAATTTCATCATGTAGCTACCCGCCACAAACTGAAATTTCATCAAGCAGTGTGATGGTTGCAAGATTGTAAAAAAAAGTGCTAGTCGTGACGCTCTTATTAACAACCTATAATTCCACATCACAGGGCACAGGCCTACTCAAAATGGCTATGAAGAAGCAAAGTTATGCTATCGAGCTAGATAAATCATTTATACAAAGAAAGCTTACAGTTCAAAGCCCAAAGATCGAATAATTAAATTTGAAATTTTTCAATAAGTCATCCGATAAAGCCAACGAGATTAGTTAGGAATTGCATAAGCTTCGACGTAGAAACTACGGTAGAGTCGACGAGAAAATAAGATAATGTGTACCTTTGTACCATCTGAGCTTTCGACTTCGGTCTTTGAGACCTTTGGCTTAAGGTATGGTCTGAGTAGTGAGATAGCAGCGGGGAGTAAAACTGATTATAACTGAAAACTTGACTTGCTTCAGGAGCAACTGTTTTGTTTGTGTGATTTTTCTGGCGCTACTCATGAGGGGTTATGCCCGTAGTCACCACGTTGGGCAGGCGGGTTGGTGTCCGCAGTATTAACTAGAACTCAAGATGGCGCTGCTGCCCACCAACCGATATTATTTATTAGCGGAGTACCGGGATATTTGGTGCAGAACGGGAAAAATCTATGTAAAGCATTAGACTGCGATAGGTTGAAAAAATAGAAGTGTGAATATTATATGAATGTGGCACTGGTTGTCAAATTCGGAATTGCTCACTTCGTTTAGGTATCCCCAGGAGACATCTAACAGTAGAATTTCTATTGAGTCTCAATTCGCCACAGTTATGGGTATATTTTTTTTTGGATGTTACAATGACATTTTTGTGCTGTGACTCACCATCACGATGATATTACAGCTATCAACCTACATCGCATCATTAAATTATCTTATATTATAATGTAACTATAAATAGTTATATGAAACTGTATAATCGAAATAAAATGTAAGCTATTACGCTTAAAATTGATGTTAATATTAATATGAAGACTATCAAATTAAGAATATCAGTCTTCTATTTTAAACTGGTCGATTGTGCCAGCACGAAAACCAGCAGGCGTAGAGCGAAACGACCCGCGAATCCCGCCAGTAAATCTCGTAAAAAGGATTTGCCCCTGTGTACCCCACGCCGATTTACAACCACAATGCCTCCTCCTGTAGCCCGCATCGTGTGTAGTTTTTGCACTTCGTCGAAGACAGAAAAAAAAGTTACGCCGCATTTTGTTTTACGCACAATTTAAACTGATTAACCGCTGAGCGGCGAGAATGTGTTGTGTATTTTTTATCTGCCGAATGACCGTAGTTTTTGTTGCAAATATAAATCCTTCTCGCTGTGATATATGTGTTTTTGTCTCGAATTTCCTGTCATTTTGTTACTTATTGACTGGCAAAGTTTTAATAATGTTTTATTGCTACATGTATGTGATTTACGGGCGTCGAAAACCAAATTTGTTTAGGAGGCTATTATTATGATCAGTAAAGGATTTCTTTATGTCTTATGGTTAAGGTTATTTCAGGTAAGGTAAAAAACATACATTATCTTAAGATTAATCATCAAGTCAGGATAATTTAAACAACAACTCTCCGAGGATTGATTGGTAAAGAACTGTTATAACTAACGGACACTTAAGTAATTGTGTCGTAAAGAAGTAGACACAAGGTTTTACAGTATTCAACTTATCTAAATCTAAGCCCTGTTTCACAATCAATGAATATCTGCCTTTATACAATATGGAGGGCATACAGACAACAAATGCATGTCACTCTGTGTGAGTATTCAACTTTTTTTGGACATATTAGGCTGAATCATTGATGTCTAAAAATCCGTGGTTCGTACAGCGCACCTTAAGTCATCAGTTTTGACTTCTTGTATGGAAGTACGTAGTTACATAATAAACACTTAGGAGTATAAAGCGGCTTGGAATCTGCAAACAGGGTTAGTCTGATTTCTGAATAGTTGATTACTACAATAAGAAAAGAAGGATTCATAATTTGAAACCTAAGCACGCCTTACTTGTTAACGAGGTTGTTGTTGTTGTATAAAACGAGGCTCTGGAAATCTGTTAAATTCATTTAAACCATGAAATCTAGCTGAACCATGGTCCTAGCCGCGTCTATCAAAACTGTATTACAATAATATTACTTTGCGTTTTCTAGTATAATAATGTAGACGTATCTTTATTGTATAATGTTTTAA
>PQWD01012750.1:0-12178 GCA_019425675.1 Leucinodes orbonalis | reverse complement strand
GCGGAATATGCAAATTCAATATCATCAATCAGTTTAGTCAATCGTATTGGAGTAATAACAAATTAAGTACAAATTCGCTCTATTTACGTATGAAGGGCAAAGTGCTTATTAAGTGATTTATTTATTATTTCATAGGAGGACAACAGCAATGAAACACAAAAGTATACACAAATAACAAGTAGCCAATTATAGGTCCTCACTAATAAAAATTGTATAGAAAAGAAACCCGAATGCTTAATAAGACTAACAATTAAAATACAGCAAATGAGCCAACAACATCACACAAGAAATTACTCAAATTTGGGTACTTTTAAAAAAATTCCTGCTCATAGCACTCCTCGCCGAAGTCACACTAGTATTGAAGAGATATTCTATTACTCGTATTATACAAGGATGTTTCACCAAATAAGCTCGATGGAAGGTTAAATTTAGATATTGACTTATAGGTTATGTATCAACATAATATGCATATGAGTAAATACTTCTCGCATTTCCTTAATCCTTTTTCCCAGTTTACTTCTTCAAATCAAGAACTTATAAGTTTGAGGTGCTCTGTACTCAATCCTAATGGTTAGTGGACTTAGTGGCAACTATCGTCTATTAATAAACCAGTTAACACACCTAAGTTGTTATTTCTAGGACTTAAAAATTAAACGTCATCGTGTCCAGTTATTTTACCCTAATTTTATATGAAGCAATAGCATTATGGTCTGAGCATCAGAAATAATTCTACACTTCTACGTTCTTCAAAATAAATCGCTTTTTGTAATAATACAATAAAAGTCTCTTTATTGTAAATATTCATTAGGGTATATCTAGGTATTATGAAGTAAAACATTACTTAATGAGGATTCAGGTTTTTTTTTCAAACCCAGTTAACGTTATTAATCCACAAAATTTCTAGTAATTGTGTCGATATAGCTGAAATAAATATGCTGAAATGAGCTGAATAAATTTAATAAAACTACTACTATGTAATCATTAAATAAGCAAGATGACGTCAATTCGGAATCATTTCAGAACACTGTTCGATTGCTCACAACGATGTTCGCACTACAAATTGGAAATCAATGAACCGCTGAATTCAATTTAATATGAAAAGCTATTCATCTTTCGCCGGTGCAGAATAGTTGTGTTTGCTGGTGTGTACAAGTTGCAGATAAAATGATAAATGAGGGCATATTGCGATGTATCTAAGTTATGAAAGGACAGTTCCGATAGTAGAATGCTTTTCTCTGAACTAATAAATAATTTGGTATTTCGTTTACTTATTCAATAGTTAGGATGGGCAGCGTAGGGAAAGTTAACGAAGAATGCCCAAAATACCTCAGTGTCTCAAGGCAAAGGTCTTTGACCGGTGTATGTTGCCATTTTTGACACAAAGCGAAACGTGGTTGCTCACTAAGGGCCTATAAATAGGCTCAAGGTTAGTCAATGTGCTATAGAGAGGGCTATGTTAGGTGATACCTTACGCGATAACACCCGAAACGTGTATATCCTTAGGAGAACTAGAAGGACCGACATAGCTCACAGGATTAGTGAATCGAAGTGGTAGTGGGCAGGGCACATAGTGCCTAGAACTGGGCGATGGAGCGGAAAGGTTCTCGAGTGGCGTCCACGTAACGGGAAACAAAGCGTAGACCGACGACAAACGAGATGGACGGATGACCTGGTTAAAGTGGCGCGTAGCAGATGGATGTCGACTGCTAGGATCGGCTCCCGTAATCATTAGGGGAGGCTTTCGTTCAGCAGTGGACATATTAGGCTGTAATTATCATGATGATTGAATAGTATACACTTTAAACAATAGAACCCGTTTTGGTGGCAAAATTTCTAAACCGTCATACGCATAGTGATTCTTGTTTCCTATTAGGTCGTGATATCTGATATTGTTTAATAAAAGATCGTCATTGGCATCAGAGATTTTGGTGCTTTACGAAGAAAGAGGATACTGATATGGTAAGATATAGTAAGCACCGACGCAAGCGAAATATTTTTCGGTCACCGATGTTGAGTTGCTTAAAATATAATATCGTCCATTGTATGCTATACATAAGCTGTCGTGCGTAGCACGGGTGGATAGTTACATAACATAATAGATGAAAAAAAAATGTACATGAGTACGTTTATTCGTTGTTTAGTACCCATATTACAGGCTAAATGCTTAGTTTGGGACTAGATGGCGCTGTGTGAATGTCAGTGGAAATGAATTATTCAATTATACATTTGGTATGAAGGTATTTGACACATGAAACACTGTGTCAAATACCTTCATACCATGGGAGCAGTAGGCGGCCAGACGGCTAGAGTGGCGAGCGCTTGTGAGCTGGATGCCGACGAGCTAAAAACCCAGATACATAACATCGGCTATAATAGGCATGATGACTGGGTCCTGGAATCATAAGAATTGGTCGACTTAAACATCATCGATATTTTGTTAATAATGCCTTCAATGTGCGAGGATTTTTATAAACAAAATTGGTTACATCAGCCACATGCGAGCACATCAACGGCCAACATTACCGTGGCCGAAATCAGTCGAGGTTTCATCATCACATTTGGTATATTTCCTCATATAATATTGGTTTCATTTATATTAATTATCACAGACTACCAGACATTACAGTGAAGTACCAATAATTCATATTATTCACGACACGCGCGCGCCCACCGACTGTCACTGGAAACTTTCCTCGTTATGACTTTTTTGTTTGAGTTAAAATTTTCGCGCACCATCCGAGTATGAAGGTAGTCCTTGTTCAAATATCCATTACTATTTTTTTTTGTTGGAAATAAGAACTGATATGCAGTCGGGTTCCTTCTGTTTAAATAACAATTTTTATTGTATGCCCAAAATTTAAAAAGCGGGAAGATTTTTGAGTACCTATACAAAAGATTAAAGCGAGCGAGTAAAGAGGAAATGATATATGAATGAATTAAATGAAATGAGTATATTGATTAATTTTTATGTGTTTTTTGGACGGCCGCAGCATAATTATACTTTTTTGGTTAATAGGTACTTATGTAGGGGCGTCTTTCCTTGGGCGTAGGGTGTGCGTCACACATGGGCGCCGCGGTCCTGGGGCGTCGCCGCTCGCATTATGAGTTCCTCCAAGGACCGCGCGCTTGCTAGGGGCGCCAGTGTAATGTTTGCACACGGGTGCCACATGAGCTAGAGACGGCCCTGTGGCCAGGCCAGATGGTTCACCTAATGTTAAGATATTCTGCTCCGCCATGGGAGATTGAGCCGTAACTAACCACGCGGGTTAAGGCCCAATGCAGATTGTTGGTGTTAACGACTTCCATTCTGAGGCCCGTAAAGAACGAGACTCACCGTTGATCTTTACTCAAATTGAGTTAGAAAGGGATAGCGCTATATATAATCGATAGCAGCATCACTGAGTCTCTTTCTAGAATACGGGCCTTAGATTGTAGAAAGGACCGATAGCTTGACATACCCCCCGAAGCCCAGAATCATCTTTCTTTTCGGACAATAGGTGAGTTAGGACAATGCAGGCTGAACCTGCATTGTCCTAACCAAACTAGGAAAGGTCATAAACACAAAGGAATATGATACAAGTATAATTCTTACACAATAATTGTTAATTTGATTCAAAAAGGTTGTGTGTGTGAAGTCGTCCAATCCGCACTGGGCCCGCGTGGACGACTAAGGCCTAAGCACCCTATACGGGTAGGCTCGTGCCCCTCGGTGGGGACACTTAATGAGCTGATGATGATGAATTGTTAGTTTTATTAGTATCTTAATATTAGGTAATCTAATGTCTTTGTACTTCTCAGATTCTCGAGCCAATTAGTGAGCCGGGTCTTTGGTGAGGGCCTTTATCAATTTTTTAATCTTTGTTCCCATGTAAAGAATGCTATCAAATAATTCATATTATAGCACCAACCATGATGACCCTGCCAGCTATTGCAAAAATATAGGCACTTTAATAACTCTGATTTGAAAAAGTAAAATATTGCTATTTGTTTGTCGAGTTCCGTTAGGCCTTGACGTTTTATATGTTTATTTATTTAGAAAGGCACGCTTACAGTGTATATATTTACATTTTCAACATGTACAGGTTGCATTAGGTCTAATGTATACACCTATCAAAAGCATACATAGCATAATCTATAGAAAATTAAAACTTATTTGACAAAATTGAGATACAACAGAGTACAAAATTATGAACAGATAAACTAGATTACAATGCAATTATAACAATACTAAATAAGGAGGGAATATGGTAAAATGTTAAAATTCAACATCATCATCATCAGCTCATTAAATGCCCCACCGAGGAGCGGCTACCCGTATAGGGTGATTAGGCCTTAGTCGTCCACGCGGGCCCAGTGCGGATTGGACGACTTCACACACAACCTACGAATCTCTTCGCAGGTGTGCATGAAGGTTTCCTCACGATATTTGCCTTCACCGTAAGAGCGTCGGATAACGTATATATAATTTCGAAAATTCGAAAACACATTGGTACGTGTCGGGATTTGAACCTCAACCCTCCCGGTAGGAAGGTGACAGTTCACACCATTGAGCCACCGACGCTCTATCATTTTTATTTTCATGTAAATCTGTTGTAAGTTATTGCTACTAATACGCCCACTGTCTTTTACGTCTGAATATAAGTAGGATTTATTCTATTGTTTTCATGTAATGCTCCCAGGTATGGAATGCAAAATAGATGCAGTAGCATTTATTGACCTAACATCCTCAGGTGGTCATTGGCATACAGAAATTTGATACTACTACAATTGATGTTATTTCTAACTTAGCTTGTTTCAAGTATTTGTATTGTAATTTAGTAGACACCTTGATTTAGCGTAGCTAAATATGCGAAATTGAAATTTTCTCAGTAAACAAATTTGGCGTGGGAGAGAATAAAATTTTCCAAGTTTGTATACGAGTACTCATATCTTGGGGTACAAGAGGCTTATTACGCATTGCAAGCCATATTATTCTGTCCCGCTTGATATTTGTGCTTTGCGAATTATAATTTTTGGAGTTTATTTCGTTGGTAGGATAATAAAATTGTAATATAGATATAAAACGTGAAATGTATTTGGAAAATATATATAAGTATTTGTAATTACATTTTCACTTGTGGGACATAATTGTAGGTGATAACTGGATGGCTATGCTGGAAAGGCCTGTGCCCTGTAGTCGGCCGTTATATAATATCTGCAGATAGTCATATTCTTAGATAGGTCTTTAAATCATTCATCCACAATAGGAGGAACTCTTACGTGATATGATAAGCAGTATTGTTAGCCAGATTGTATGGCAGCTTATATAAAATAATTCACCCATCTGGTGTAAGAAATAAGTTCGATCCACGGGCAGTACATTTTGTGTGCATGAACATGCCTGTTTGTATTGGTCTCGGTGTTTTCCATGTACAATATGTATGTAATTAACAAAATAAATTAGCTATTTATGTACATATGTTTATCCGTTGTTTAGTATCCATATTACAGGTGTGTGCTTAGTTTAGGATTAGATGGCGCTGTGTGAATGTATTTATTTTATTTGACTACTTATTTTTAATTTTAAAAAATCAGACCTCATTCTGAAAAATAAAATTTGATTCGATGATTATTGATCCCTGATCTCTGTTAAAGTTTAACCGTGGCTCATAAGTGTATACTTTTACTAAGAAGGCAATCGTTGGAACTCGATTTATCAAGACTTTGCAACATCGAAAACACTTTTTTAAATCTTTTTATTATGTAAAAATAAGTTTTACACTCAGAGGAAATAGAAAAATAATTTTCCATTTAATTATTTAGTTATTATCATAATTTAACATGTCAATGAAATGTTATTGATACAGTCGATACATTACACGTGTTTTTAATAAAAATTGGGGGATAACTTTTTATCGTGTTTCTTGTTTTGGTTCTCGATTTGGAAACACTTATGTTATTATGGGAATATCAGATGCCGGTAAAAAGTTCCACAACTTCCCCGTGCGAGAGAACCAACAATTCTATTTTATTTGCTTAACATGAAAATTTTCCTTATTTAGCGGAATACTTTCTTTAGAAAGTTTTATAATAAACTAGACGATAAATATCTGTCAAAATTGCTCGTACGTACTTCTTGGATAGTATATATAAACAAACTGTTCGTTTTTACCTTTACTAGACTTGCACAAATAACCCCAATGGATAGGATAGGAAAATACGCCAAAATAAGTTTGATATGACGTCATTGTTCAGTATCCGAGTGTCTAGACAGTGAACTCAGTATCTCTGTTAAAGTCGAGTAATCCATGCCTCAATCTAGACACTAATAGTACTGAAGATTGTGACTGGGAAGAAATTGCAACTTTACAATAAGCATTCAATAAGAGTTCCCGGGCAAGAATCGAATAATCAAATTTAATCACTGATCCGTCGTCGTTTTGTGTTGATGATGGGGTAAATATGCTCGCCTCTATGGTAGCTATGTACATCTTTTCTAATGTCTACACCGAGTATATGAAATGCAATAAAAATAATATAGGACAACTTAAGGACCATTATTACCTATAATATATGTAATATTGCATATTATAAAGGTTATTACGATACTATTCATACATGAGAGAGTAACTTTACAAAGACCTTAAAAACTTCATTTTCATAACGGGAGTTAAATTTTAAAAAAATATTATTGGTTAATCCAGCTATTTGCCGAATAGCATATGTGTCTGTATTGACTTGAATGAATGTAAATCGCCCAGCTCATCATCATCTGTCAGTGGACTTATAACAAGCTAATTTATTAAGCTTTCAAGTCGTAAACAATATTTGATGTAGTAACATTATTTATTTATTTTAATAAGACACAAAAACAGGTTACAGTCAACATAAAAAGCCAAATTACATAGCCAACTTTAGGGGCTAAACTATAACCTAGGAACATTGCGCCCTAACTAGGCAAACAACTGATAAAGATAGATTAAATTTTTACACAAAAATAAAAAGTTAATTTAAGATTGACAATAAGCTATGTCTGAATACATTCGGCCTTCCAATAAAAATGTCAACAACAGGATGATCACGGACCAGTTCATTGTAAAGGCGACACACACGTACTATAGGATTGTAGAAGGAGGTGTTGTTCCTGTAGACTTGGAATGCAAACAATTTAGGGCATCGGGATCTGTAAAAGGTGTTGAGATTGATGGACGAAAGCAAGGACGGGGAGTTATCAAGGAGTGTATAATTTTGTATAAATAAATGAGATCAGCACGCTTACGACGTCACTCAAGCGAATTCATGCGAAATTTGCTTAGTCGTTCCTTATATGAGCCTAGTCGACGGTGGAGACCTTGCCGAAAGGAAAGAACTTTCAAGAACTTCTTTTGGGGACGTTCTACTACTGACTATTTTGTATGATAACTTAATCGAAACGAACTTTTGGCAGAAAATCAAGTCACACAAATTCAATTTCGTATTCGAATTTAGAATGCTGTTCACATTGATTACAATAACGTATTTTTCTTTATTATAAAACACCGAATGACACACATATTGGATAAATGGTGGATAGCCAATGTTTATTACCGCTTAACTTTTTTATGACGTGACGGTCAGTTCGCTCACCTGGTGGTAAGTGATACGCCTGACCATGACAGATGCAGTGTTTAAGAAAAATAATAATAGCAGGTATTTATTATTTTCCGTCAACACTACCCTGCACTCGTCGCCCGAGACGACAGTGTTAGCTCTCTCATACCCGGTTTTAACAAGCGCAGTTCTCGCCACGGTGTCGGGAGTATCCTTAATTAAGTGTCATATTATTCTGTCAAGTCGCCCCTCTATCGGTCCCGTCACGCGTTTGATACCCAAGTCATGAACACTGGGGCAATTAGACGCCTATAATTACTATGTTAATTACAGACAGTGTTCTTGTTTCACATCTTGCCATTCCGTTTCGTTGTTATATAAACATTATTCGTTCTGGAGTAAGCCCAATTAACGAGTACGGGTAAAATTACTGTGTAACTATTTGCTTTGCAATCGTTAAGTAGACGTGTGTTCTCGCTATGGATTATCTTGGGATCAGCTCTTATTCTTTGCTGACTTAGTTATTTTAGGCTTTAATTAACGCGGCGCGTCATTATACTGTACGTAAGGACTACATGACTCAAGGGGATGCTTTTAGCGATTCAGTATATAGTGAATAAAATAGAAAAGTAGGTCATGATCGACTTAAAGCTCAACCATGTTTAAAGTTGGGTTCAAAATATTTTTATTTTTATTTGGGATTTTTTATTTTCTTGATAAAAGTTGTCAACAAAGCAGCATTCGTGGTAAGTAGTGACTGGAGCTTTTAGTATATAATACTAGCTTTTCGCGCGACTTCGTCCGCATGGAATAGTTACTTTGTGCTAACACTTACTTTAACCCGGTACTTCGTTTATATAGGTGAGTTAGAACTGAGTATCTCCTAAGATGTTCATTTAAATTGAATGTTGTAAATTTAATTTTAAATTGAATAATATTGATGAATAATGTATTTATTTGGATAAGGATAAGTATTATGTAGTAGTAGGATAAATATTATGTTCGCAAATAATGATTCTTTTAGGTTATAAAATTGAATCCCAAAGGGGTGTCCCTTTGGGATTCAATTTTATAACCTGAGTGCACAGTGAGTGATGTGGTTTTAAAAATATACCTAATATAATATACCCATAAAAACATACCCAGGCCAAAACAGAAAGGTATTTCACAGGAGTCTAGGTCCCATGTTATAGTTCTCGCAATGTTTGTACCACAGAGTCAAATGTTTTATATCTCTGGCCACTTCCATTACTTTACTTCGTCATAAACACCGGGTTTTACGATGACGTATATATTGTTTAACTAATCGATACTGTGGACGGCCGGTAAGCTAAGCGTGTTGATCCGAATCCAATATAGAACGGCACTCCTACCCCTCGATCACTCCATTCTCGAGCGTAACACGCTGAAATCCAATGTTTTGTTTCCCGGATTATTAGTGATGCAAATTGATATATGGTAAGGAGTCATCTAAAATACGTCTATGAATAAACGTGGTTTCTGTAGTGACGCAATTGTGAATTCATAAATTCAAATAAAATAATGCGTCATCTAGTCTCAATTTAAGAAAGAGTCGGTACTTTTGGTACTTAAATAACGGATAAATATCTCTCTCTTCAACCTATTGCAGTCACATGGACAGAAAGACCCCATTATGATAAAAGACTTTATCCCATTTGGTGCCTCATTTATCCGCCTTTTGCTTCCCTCATCTCTTCACCAGCGACCTTTTACATGGCCGGTCCATCGAGGCGCAGGGGCGCCCTATGCTTAACTTGCCAAGTTGCGGTCTGCATAGTACAACTTATCTGCTCCAACTAAATAGGTACTAAGAAATGATTCTAATTCTGCTTAAAGAATAGTTTAATCAGTAAACATATGGCCGGTCCATCAAGTTGGAGAGGGACCTACGTTACACTTGCCAAGACGCGGTCTGTACTTTAAAACTCATCTGTTCCAACTGAGTACTTATTAACTTTATTTAATTAATTCACACTTATTTTTTATGATAGCTAAGAAAACTGTATCCAAGTATTCCATTTGTTAACTAAGATTGCAATGAAGATTAAGCACCTTTAAACTTATAATTACTGGTACATTTTTTAATGCAAAAGTACCCCTATCGCATCGAGATAGGGGCGTGACTTACAAATAGACTATGAGGGCTTTAATCGAAAGCTCGGTCGGACAAATGGGAAGCGTCAAAAGTAGGCGTTTGGTTAAACATTGGAGTATAAGACTTTATATAAACAGCTTTTATAGGATGACTAATATTAGATATTATGTAAGGAGTGTCGGTGGCTCGTTGGTGTGGACTGTCGCCTTCCGAACTGGGGGTGCGGGTTCAAATCCCACTGAACCAATAAGTTTTCGAATTTTCGAAATTATATTTAGCAACTTGTGTCTCTATTTAAAATGGAGCTTTTATAATTGCAGATGTTTCAACCCCATCAAAACTATGGGGTTTAAACATCATCAAACATCGTGTTAAGAAAATTATATTTAAAGAGTTCGGTTTAGTTTTTTTGAACAAAAATATTATTTGACCGAGGTAACAACAAAGTTTTATGCTTAATTTTATATTCTATTCATTCAATTTCACAACAAACAATCAGCACTTATGAATAACAACAAAAAAAACAATTCTAGAGTTACAAATTAAGTTCAAAGTAATGAAGCATCTTACAAATCCAGATAAAACTTAGTAGTGGAAATCTTGGGTGACGGCAAACTTCGATGTCTGTGCAAGGTTTCAAGCTGGTTTCATATTTCAGATAAAAAAAAACTACACAAACAGATTGTTGTGTAATATTCGTACGGGTCTTACTTTTTTTGGTGTCGCAGCTTTAGATTTGAAATAATTCAGGCTCGCTTAATGAAGCGACTTTCTTAGGTTACTCAAGTTGTTAGTTATCATTTTCAAAAAGCTAGTTCAAGGTTAGATAACTAACAATTCTGGTTGTTTAACAAAACAGAAGCTAAATTTTAAATATATAAGACCGTAAGAATTTTATTAAGTAAAGATGGCAGACATGCAGCTCATTGTCTTCGTGAGCAAAATTAAAAAAATACAATCACGGACGAATATGGCGTGTGTGTTACCTCTGTTTTTGTTTTCTGTTACCTCCATTCACACACGAATGCTAGCAAACCTCATAAAACCACTGAATGAACTAGTTGAGTCATTCATGTGCGTCCCTTTTTTCGTAGTGTTCATTCAGTCTTCAATCCCCTTGGAGCAGCTAACTGCGAGCTATTTGATCGATCCATTGCCATTTTAAATCCTCAGGGAACGAATCTGGGTGTTGCTAGTGGATTTTAATTTGTTTAGCAGTATGATTATAGCCAGCAATAAGCATTTAATGAGATTTAATTCATTAAGACATCAATCAGTTCGATGGCCTATATTGTGTTTTGATATTATTTATATTTATTATGTATTAATAATATGTATATTAGGGGTGAAATTAGAACATTGTATTTTTTAAAATAAGAACCTCCTTGTGATTTAAAGTAATCCCAAATATGCGGCAAATCCATCAATACAAAAATCAAATATTTTAAACCCAAAAATTCATGTTGAACACTTTGCGATTGATTAATAATTATTAAAAATAATAATAAATACGAATTTTAATTAATAATTATAATTTGTATTACGCTACAAATATTAATTATATATTATTGATTATAATTCGTATTACGCTACAAATATTAATTATATATTAACTTTAAAAAAGTGGAGAGAGGTGGACGGTGGGGCAGCCGAGGTTTGGCGGGTGGCGCGGGCGATTTGACTAAAGTAGTATGAGCTATATTTGCTTAATGTAATTCGATGATTAATTTATTTGATAAAACTTTGCCGAAAGGGACATCCCTTAATTATATTTTTTAGTTTTAATTATTTATTTTTAAGTTTTTGGGGTCTAATGTATTTTAGTTATCTACTTTTATTATTTAGTGTACTTTTTAATTATAAACATCTTATTAATTAATTTTGATTATGAAAAATATTAAACCGTAATAAAATCAAAGTTTGTTCCTAAAATATATTATATTTAAATTGAGAAACGGTAGTGTAATGATTGCAGATAGTTCCGCCAACTAGCTTCAAGGGTTTTGGATTCGATTTCCGTGCACTACAAATATTTGTGCGCAGTAAAAGTACACCTTTTGCGTTATTTGTGTCTTGTGCGTTTTATATTTTTTATTATGAAAATTATACTTATTTGTAATTTTGCTGGTACTTACTAAACATTAGATTTATTCAAGGAAAAGTAAAAACTCAAAACTGTCAAATAGGTTCAAGCTTCCTCAGCTATATAGGTATAAATGTAGCGAGCTAAAGAAGCTGGAAGTTGTGACCAACGACATATTAATGTGGAGTCCACGGTTAACCATCGCGGTGGAGGAGGCTGGCGCGGTGCAACGCTTTCTTATAACTGTGTTGAAGCAGTCGATTGCCTTCAGCTGGTGGAGCTGGATGGGAAAAGCGGAAGACCGGGATATCTAGCGCAAAATGGGGGAGACCTATGTCCAGCAGTGGACTGCAATAGGTTAAAGAGAAAGAGAGAGAGAGAGAGTCGATGAAAGCTTAGACCAAACAGCA